>JAPZVO010002246.1:0-10161 GCA_029962745.1 Echinometra lucunter | reverse complement strand
ATACCAACACACACAGGTCATGAGATGACGTGGGACTAAGGGCCTACGTCACGATCCTGTTCACAACATCAATAACTCAACACAGTCAAGACAACAGACGTAACAAAGAAATTGAGACTAAATAACTCACGTATCCAATCGTATTTTCTTTAGTGCAACCATTTTTCCAGATTTCAAGTCCCTAGCCTTGTAAACAACTCCATAAGTGCCCTCTCCAATCTTTTCAATCTTTTCAAAATTATTCATTTTGACTATTTTCTCGGCTCCATGCATAGGATCGTAAGTTCTCGCTCGCATATCACGCATCGCATGTTGCAATAAATGATGCTTCTTTGTCAGTTTTGCGCGGGAGAGCTTCGGCTCACCGCTGCTTAACTCCCCGTACAAATACCTCGGGCCTTTGCCTCGGACACACATACACACATTAGGGATTTTAACCGAGTTGTTGCAGACGACAATTCCTAGTTCGCGCATTTTAAATCACGTGATTACAAAGTGAGCTATGATTGGATGACAAACCAGTTCGCCGGCGATTTTTGCTTTTATGATTGGTCTAATGTTTTCCATACCGCCAAGTCATGGCATCACAGGAATGGCAGGGGGTGTGAGGTTTGGGGGTTTGAAAAGCTAACCCAAATTGAAACTTTTTATCTAAAATTTTGTTGCCAGTCTTATGTTGATGTTTTGATATAGATTAATACTTGGGAAGCACTAGGGTAAATTAGCTATGATTTTATATTCTTTCCACCTGTCACTACATGTCAATAGTACTCATACTACGCCTTGGCTTCAAAAGATTTTAAAGATATTCTTGATAAATTAAGATTTTCAAATTTATGGGATATAAGATTTTGCCACTTTTAAGAATATTGTGTCTAGGAGAATGAATGCTGTGAGTCAGCAGGAATGGCACGACGCTGTACATGTGCAGAATGCCTAATAGTTAAGCAGTTTCTTGCCAGTGTTATAATCTGTTTTATTATGTATTTTATATACTCACAATTACCGGGACGCATCGGTTGTGATCAGAGGAGTAACTACGGGGACGGGGGGGGGGGGGGGGGGGGGGGGGGGGGGGGGGGGGGGCGAGGAAAATGAAAGGAGAAGGAAAGTGAAAAAGAGGAGGAAAACAAAGAAAGTGAAAACTGGAAATCAGGCAGGAAGCGCTTGCTCGCTTCGCTCGGAGCATTTAAGTAACTTAACCAATGCCGATGATAATTAGCCTACTATTCTTATGAAAGGAATCAGTTTGCATTTTGTGTCTCAGTCTGATGTCATATAGGCTACTATTCCACTCATAGATAATCACATCTGGATTTCACTCCAAGAAATCGAGCTTCAAGTTTACCTAAAATTAAATACACTTTCCGTAGATATTATGGTCTAGATACAAATAAAAGTTCACATTCTTTTCGTTATAGTTTGCTACTAACAAGATGATTTCGGGGACTGCGAGCAGCCTATTTCAAAAGGGAGTTAACAAAGTACAATAGGGGCATGATTTGGGCAGCGGGGTGGTTCACAAATTAAAAAAAAAAATTACTGTATTTTGCTGACGAATCTATATACATGTATATACATATACAATGTAGTTTTTTTTTTTTTTTTTTGGGGGGGGGGGTCGCTGACTTTCATCGCTGGTAAAACAAAATGGTTTCGGACTGTGATTGAGGTACAGCACACGGGTGATCAATTTAATAGATTGTTAATCAGATATTTCATAGGCTAGCGTGTTTCAAGGACGAAATATCATTTCTACACTGAAAAATTTTCCTTGCTCGCTGCTCATGCTCATTCTATATTAATGGTCTTGCAAAGCAAATGAAACCGGCAAGTGAAGTGATCAAATAAAGAATTTATACATTTCATAGGCCGTGTAATTTGCTGAAAGCGTTAAATAATTAGTGGTTTTTGGAAAGCAAAGGAATTGGGAGAGCGAGGTGACCGAATGAAAAATTCAGATGCATGTTCCATTTGCTGACAATGTAATTTACTGATTTCGCTCGCTCGTAAGAACCAGGGTGGTTTTGCACATCAAGACCAGGAACGTGTCAAAATAAGAGTCATTGGCAGTGAGGTAACCAGATATAAATTTGAGGTGTCATAATTATAGGCCTATAGAGGTCCAATAGTTTATTTTGATAACAAAATAACACGTCTTTCATTGAAAACATAGCTGTAATTTTTTGGCTCGCTTGCTTCGCTCGCTCGCAATATATATATATATATATATATATAAACAACCCAGGGTGATATCTAGGAAGATGCGTCATTTTCCCCAAATTTAAAAACGCTTCATGTTCCTAAAAAAAAGGCACCTTGTTTTGAGATTGCTGTTGTTATTGTTAACAGGATAGAAATAACAATATACATATTACATACACAAACCAGCGTAAATCTACTTTGAGGAGTGGGAGGGGGGGGGGGATTGATCGACTTTTTAGCCGATTTTTTTTTTCTGTCGAACTCACACTTAAGTATAAACACGTGCCCTCACCCACCTGCACAGACCCCCTTACACACATTTTAATTTTTATCTTGCGAGCGAGCGAGCCAAAAATTACCACTTTTCTGGTTTTCAATCGCATTTTCAAATAGAAATTCTAAAATATGATGAGCAAACGAAGCGAGCGAGCCAAAAATAACCACTTTTCTGGT
This sequence comes from Echinometra lucunter, assembly GCA_029962745.1. Lineage (NCBI taxonomy): Eukaryota > Metazoa > Echinodermata > Echinoidea > Camarodonta > Echinometridae > Echinometra > Echinometra lucunter. Next base: position 7,503 of record JAPZVO010002246.1, on the reverse strand, counting down.
TTTCAATCGCATTTTCAGATAGAAACTGTAAAATATGATGGTTGTTTACGACAGATTATTAAAAATTATATTTAAAGATTAATTCAAATATCATTTCTTGCATAAAAAGTGTGGATATTTGTACACGCCATCCCCCCTCTCAAAAAAGTGTGGGGGATATATCCCCCCATCCCCCTGGGATTTACGCCAATGCATACACACACAAGCATGCCCACCCTCTCACACTTTTCCACTCGGTGCCCCCTCAATGCGTTGACCCACGGTACGCCACTGGTTCTGATTTTCTAAGCTTTAGTTCCACCTCCCCATGCCCAAACCAGCCTACGCCCTTGTAATAATGTTGGAGCCTATATAATGACAGGACATAGGGATATGGAAGTTGAGATTAATTCTCACGATAACAATGCGAGCTGATCGTGATGCTAAATGTCATATTTTTTCAGTGGGGGGGGGGGGGGGTCAGGCTAGGGATAAACTGAGTTTGTTTCTTTGTTTGTTTTTCATCTGTCTCCTTTTTAGATTGTGACGGTCATAGATTATTTCAAGAACCAGTTCACTTTGCACTCAATGACTAAAATAACATTATTGTCAATTGGGAATTAAGATCAGCAATGAACACGATCTGCAGTGTAAAAATTGGAAAAGCACAATTTAAACTCCCATCTGCCTGGAACAATGGAGCAAATTAGGTCCATATACAGTATATCACAAATATTTTTAAAGGTAATTTCTTTTCACCATAGGCCTATAAAGCCATTGAGATTCTGCAACGACCATTGAACTCCATGGTATGGTATGGAGTTCAGTGGCAACGACATGTTCATACATTAACAATGGAACCACCCCTGATCTAACAACTTTCTTTATCCATAAAGCAATAATCCACGCTTTCTCTCTGACAGACTCTGCCCCCCCCCCCCCCCCCCTATTATGCAAGCTTTCTATCTAGCGCGCTAGCGAACGATCGAACGGCATCTGCATAGATAATGAATATTCATGAGCATAACGTGTTTGGAGTACTCGCCGATTGAGCTACCTTTGGCGACCACTCCAGCGACCACTCGGGGGCACTGAAGCGTGACGCGACCGAGAACAATGGGAAATCGCTGTATGGTGTCTTCAAAAGAACCAATAAGACACGGGGAAAAAAAGACAACGTAAATTCGGGTTCCGCATTAGTAGGCTAACTTCAATACTTGTCGGCGCCGTAGAATTGAGGTCTAGGTTCAGGTAAGCTCCCTACGTAAACAAAGGGTGCGATCATGCAATAGAACGTTTGGACCGCTTTTTACGACAACTAGGAAGCTTGCCTGAGCTTGCCCGACATACCAGCAACATATATGCATAACAGGTGAACTGAATATGTGGTAACCAAGGATTCTGGACATAAATGATAAACGCGTAGGCCTATAACTTTGTAAACCTGTCTGGGTTTTTTAAAGCCAGAAACAAGAACATGAATTATAATACAAAACAACGATTTGAAACATCGTTTCTGCGGGGATAGCATTCATGCAATTTCAGGTCAAAGCTGCATCGATCATGGCTGAAATCCGAAGCTCTGCTTGGACATGGCTTAATTATGCGCAGATGAATGACCTGGACAGATTGATCCAGGAAAAATGCCCAACATCTGTCCCCACTTTTCTGTCTTTATTTTCATATTTTTCATTTCAACATAGCTCCCTTTTCCTCTCTTCTTTATGTAATTCTATGTCTTAAGTTTTTATCATCTTTGCCGTCTATCATTTTCTATGTAGTTCTGTTTTCTTTCTTCACTTTCTACCTTTTCTGTTGTTATTCTTTGTTTTCATGCTTCATATAACTTCCTTTTCTCTATTCATTTATGTTATTATTTCATTTTATCTCATATTTATCTATCTTTTCTGAAGTTCTCCTTTATTTTCCCATCATTTCTTTTATCTTTTCCTATGCCTTTACCTTTCTTCTAACGTGTTCTCTTTCTGTCTTTCCATAATTTATCGTTTCTTTTTATCTTTCTATATCATCTTTCCACATCTACCTGACAATGGCGCCCGCACTGACATGACTGAAGCTTCGCACAGTTCAAATGAGATCCAGCATGAATGGTTTAAACTTCGCAAGACATTTCATATTCTTAGCTGATTATACCATGAAATAGAGGAGATTTTCAGCTTTATCCTGATATAGGTCATTATATTTAGCAAGTTGTGTGGACCTTACTGTTTCAACTTTCGTTCGCCACATTCACCCGAAATATATGCCATCCGCTCTGACTAGAGCGGCGGCACTGAAGCTTCGCAAAGTTCAAAATGACATGCCGCATGTAAAAGTTGAATAAAAGTTCGCAAGACATTTTATATTCTTAGCTGATTATACCATGAAATAGGGGAGATTTTTAGCTTTATCCTGATATAGGTCACTATACTTAGCAAGTTGTGTGGACCTTACTGTTTCAACTTTCGTTCGCCACATTCACCCGAAATATATGCCATCCGCTCTGACAATAGCGCCAGCACTGAAGCTTCGCGTAGTTCAAAATGACATGCCACATGAAAAGATGAATAAAAGTTCGAAAGACATTTCAAATTCTTAGCTGATTATACCATGAAATAGAGCAGTATTTCAGCTTTACCCTGATATAGCTCACCATACTTAGCAAGTTGTGTGGACCTTACTGTTTCAACTTTCGTTCGCCACATTCACCCGAAATATATTCATTCCGCTCTGAAAATGCAGGCCGCACTGAAGCTTCGCACAGTTCAAAAATGATATGCCCCATGAAAAGTTGAATAAAAGCTTCGCAAGACATTTCATGTTCTTAGCTGATTATACCATGAAAAAGGGGAGATTTTCAGCCTAATTGTGATATAGGTCACCATACTTAGCAAGTTGTGTGGACCTTACTGTTTCAACTTTCGTACGCCACATTAACCCTAAATATATTCATTTCGCTCTGACAATAGCGCCCGCATTGAAGTTTCGCGCAGTTCAAAATAAGAGCCCGCATGTCAAGTTGGATAAAAGTTTGCGAGACATTTCATATTCTTAGCTGATTATACCACGAAATAGAGGAGATTTTCAGCTTTACCCTGATATAGGTCACTATACTTAGCAAGTTGTGTGGACCTTACTGTTTCAACTTTCGTACGCCACATTCGCCCAAAATATATGCAGTCCGCGCTGACAATAGAGACCGCACTGAAGCTTCGTGTAATTCAAAATGACATGCCACATGAAAAGATGAATAAAAGTTCGCAAGACATTTCATATTCTTAACTGATTATACCATGAAATAGGGGAGATTTTCAGCCTAATCGTGATATAGGTCACCATACTTAGCAAGTTGTGTGGACCTTACTGTTTCAACTTTCGTACGCCACATTTACGCTAACTATATGCCATCCGCTCTGACCATAGCGGCGGCACTGAAGCTTCGCACAGTTCAAAATGAAAGCTCGCATGAAAAGTTGAATAAAAGTTCGCAAGACATTTCATATTCTTAGCTGATTATGTTATGAAATAGAGGAGATTTTCAGCCTAATCGTGATATAGGTCACCATACTTAGCAAGTTGTGTGGACCTTACTGTTTCAACTTTCGTACGCCACATTAACCCTAAATATATTCATTTCGTTCTGACAATAGCGCCCGCATTGAAGTTTCGCGCAGTTCAAAATGAGAGCCCGCATGTCAAGTTGAATAAAAGTTTGCGAGACATTTCATATTCTTAGCTGATTATACCACGAAATAGAGGAGATTTTCAGCTTTACCTTGATAAAGGTCACTATACTTAGCAAGTTGTGTGGACCTTACTGTTTCAACTTTCGTACGCCACATTCACCCTAAATATATACCATCCGCTCTGACAATAGCGCCAGCACTGAAGCTTCGCACAGTTCAAAATGAGAGCTCGCATGAGAAGTTGAATAAAAGTTCGAAAGACATTTCATATTCTTAGCTGATTATACCATGAAAAAGAGAAGATTATCAGCTTTATCCTGATATAGGTCACTATACTTAGCAAGTTGTGTGGACCTTACTGTTTCAACTTTCGTTCGCCACATTTACGCTAACTATGTGCCATCCGCTCTGACAATAGCGGCGGCACTGAAGCTTCGCAAAGTTCAACTGACATGCCACATGAAAAGTTGAATAAAAGTTCGCAAGACATTTCATATTCTTAGCTGATTATACCATGAAATAGAGCAGTATTTCAGCTTTACCCTGATATAGGTCACTATACTTAGCAAGTTGTGTGGACCTTACTGTTTCAACTTTCGTTCCCCACATTTACCCCAAACATATGCAATCCGCTCTGACAATAGCGCCCAAACTGAAGCTTCGCACAGTTCAAAATGACATGCCGCATGGAAAAGTTGAATAAAAGTTCGCAAGACATTTCATATTCTTAGCTGATTATACCATGAAATAGAAGAGATTATCAGCTTTATCCTGATATAGGTCACTATACTTAGCAAGTTGTGTGGACCTTACTGTTTCAACTTTCATTCGCCACATTCACCCTAAATATATGCCATCCGCTCTGACAATAGCGCCCGCACTGAAGCTTCGCATAGTTCAAAATGACATGCCGCATGAAAAGTTGAATAAAAGTTCGCAAGACATTTCATATTCTTAGCTGATTATACCATGAAATAGAGGAGATTATCAGCTTTATCCTGATATAGGACATTATATTTAGAAAGTTGTGTGGACCTTGCTGTTTTAATTTTCGTACGCCGCATTTACCCAAAATATATGCAGTCCGAGCAGTGCGAGCTCTCATTTTGAACTGTGCGAAGCTTCAGTGCGGCCTGCATTTTCAGAGCGGAATGAATATATTTCGGGTGAATGTGGCGTACGAAAGTTGAAACAGTAAGGTCCACACAACTTGCTAAGTATAGTGACCTATATCAGGATAAAGCTGATAATCTCCTCTTTTTCATGGTATAATCAGCTAAGAATATGAAATGTGTTGCGAACTTTTATTCAACTTTTCATGCGAGCTTTCATTTTGAACTGTGCGAAGCTTCAGTGCCGCCGCTATGGTCAGAGCGGAATGCATATAGTTAGCGTAAATGTGGCGTACGAAAGTTGAAACAGTAAGGTCCACACAACTTGCTAAGCATGGTGACCTATATCAGGATAAAGATGAAAATCTCCTCTTTTTCATGGTATAATCAGCTAAGAATATGAAATGTCTTGCGAACTTTTATTCAACTTTTCCATGCGGCATGTCATTTTGAACTGTGCGAAGCTTCAGTTTGGGCGCTATTGTCAGAGCGGATTGCATATGTTTGGGGTAAATGTGGGGAACAAAAGTTAAAACAGTAAGGTCCACACAACTTGCTAAATATAGTGACCTATATCAGGATAAAACTGAAAATATTTTCTATTTCATGGTATAATCAGCTGAGAATATGAAATGTCATGCGAACTTTTATTCAACTTTTCCACGCGGCATGTCATTTTGAACTGTGCGAAGCTTCCGTGCGGGCGCCGTTGTCAGAGCGGATGGCGTATATTTAGGGTAAATGTGGGGAACGAAAGTTGAAACAGTAAGGTCCACACAACTTGCTAAGTATAGTGACCTATATCAGGATAAAGATGAAAATCTCCTCTATTTCGTGGTATAATCAGCTAAGAATATGAAATGTCTTGCGAACTTTTATTCAACTTTTCATGTGGCATGTCATTTTGAATTACACGAAGCTTCAGTGCGGTCTCTATTGTCAGCGCGGACTGCATATATTTTGGGCGAATGTGGCGTACGAAAGTTGAAACAGTAAGGTCCACACAACTTGCTAAGTATAGTGACCTATATCAGGGTAAAGCTGAAAATCTCCTCTATTTCGTGGTATAATCAGCTAAGAAGATGAAATGTCTTGCGAACTTTTATTAAACTTTTCATGCGGGATGTCATTTTGAAATGTACGAAGCTCCAGTGCGGGCGGTATTGTCAGAGCGAAATGCATATATTTAGGGTAAATGTGGCGAACGAAAGTTGAAACAGTAAGGTCCATACAACTTGCTAAATATAGTGACCTATATCAGGACAAAGCTGTAAATCTCCCCTATTTCATGGTATAATCAGCTAAGAATATGAAATGTCTTACGAACTTTTATTCAACTTTTCCATGCGGCATGTCATTTTGAACTGTGCGAAGCTTCAGTTTGGGCGCTATTGTCAGAGCGGATTGCATATGTTTGGGGTAAATGTGGGGAACGAAAGTTGAAACAGTAAGGTCCACACAACTTGCTAAATATAGTGACCTATATCAGGATAAAGCTGAAAATCTCCCCTATTTCATGGTATAATCAGCTAAGAAGATGAAATGTCTTGCGAACTTTTATTAAACTTTTCATGCGGGATGTCATTTTGAAATGTGCGAAGCTCCAGTGCGGGCGGTATTGTCAGAGCGAAATGCATATATTTAGGGTAAATGTGGCGAACGAAAGTTGAAACAGTAAGGTCCACACAACTTGCTAAATATAGTGACCTATATCAGGATAGAGCTGTAAATCTCCCCTATTTCATGGTATAATCAGCTAAGAATATGAAATGTCTTACGAACTTTTATTCAACTTTTCCATGCGGCATGTCATTTTGAACTGTGCGAAGCTTCAGTTCGGGCGCTATTGTCAGAGCGAAATGCATATATTTAGGGTAAATGTGGCGAACGAAAGTTGAAACAGTAAGGTCCACACAACTTGCTAAGCATGGTGACCTATATCAGGATAAAGATGAAAATCTCCTCTTTTTCATGGTATAATCAGCTAAGAATATGAAATGTCTTGCGAACTTTTATTCAACTTTTCCATGCGGCATGTCATTTTGAACTGTGCGAAGCTTCAGTTTGGGCGCTATTGTCAGAGCGGATTGCATATGTTTGGGGTAAATGTGGGGAACAAAAGTTAAAACAGTAAGGTCCACACAACTTGCTAAATATAGTGACCTATATCAGGATAAAACTGAAAATATTTTCTATTTCATGGTATAATCAGCTGAGAATATGAAATGTCATGCGAACTTTTATTCAACTTTTCCACGCGGCATGTCATTTTGAACTGTGCGAAGCTTCCGTGCGGGCGCCGTTGTCAGAGCGGATGGCGTATATTTAGGGTAAATGCGGCGAACGAAAGTTGAAACAGTTAGGTCCACACAACTTGCTAAGTATAGTGACCTATATCAGGATAAAGATGAAAATCTCCTCTTTTTCATTGTATAATTAGCTAAGAATATGAAATGTCTTGCGGACTTTTATTCAACTTTTCATGCGGGATGTCATTTTGAACTGTGCGAAGCTCCAGTGCGGGCGGTATTGTCAGAGCGAAATGCATATATTTAGGGTAAATGTGGCGAACGAAAGTTGAAACAGTAAGGTCCACACAACTTGCTAAATATAGTGACCTATATCAGGACAAAGCTGTAAATCTCCCCTATTTCATGGTATAATCAGCTAAGAATATGAAATGTCTTACGAACTTTTATTCAACTTTTCCATGCGGCATGTCATTT
>JAPZVO010002245.1:0-10173 GCA_029962745.1 Echinometra lucunter | reverse complement strand
AACTTAATAATTGAGTATAAAACTTGATTTTTACTTATAATTTAGCGATGAATGAGAGGGACGTTTTGGGGGGAAGCGCTGTATATCTCCCTAAACCTAAGCCAAATAACTGTAAAAGAACATTTTTTCTATAGGGGGGGGGGGTGACGCTATATAACAAATTACCTGCTGACATCCGAAAATCATCTTCATTAGGACCCTTCAATACCCTACTAAATGATCATTTTGTTAATACAATTTTCGATAGTTAATTACCTGCACATAACCATTTCCCCTCATGTTTTGTGTATCTTTTTTATGTTATGTTGTTTTGTTGTTATTTTAAATGGTATTTTTTAGTTTTTACTTTAGTAATCAATTTTTATTTTTAGCGGGGATTATAAAACTCAGGCCACTTTACATAGATACAGCAAAAAAGGGAATTTAATTGATTCAGAAGGCATAAACGATGAACAGATAAAGAGACAAGAACTGAGAGCAACCAAAATGTTCGTGTCGCCCGGTGTACAAGCGCTAATCACTTTTGAATTACGCTCTGAAAGATCCAACAAAATGACACTGCCAAACCAATGTAGGCCTACATTGCACACAAAATCTATAATAATTATAATAACTTCCATTTATAAAGCGCCTTTTCAATAAGGATACAAAGCGCATCAAACAGGGAAACATATTAAAAAATACAACAGCATAATACAAACGATATATGATATAAACGAAGCAAAATGTTGAAAACGAACTCACCAGCTTGTATTACATCTCAAAACCAAAGCTTGTACCATTGCAAACCAATCCTGCACTGCACACAGATAATCGCCCGTTTATTACATATAACAAATATGAACCAAGGCTACCAATGATTTCATTGTGCGACATCAGAGGTGCTGAATTTCTGCAGTCAATCCGCAGGTCCCCTTAAAGTGTGGTATTTTATTTCCAGTTCTACATGACTGGGTCGGTCTATGAATACATAATGAGCAGGATCCGCTGGGAAAATTTGGAAACTTATTATTAGACTTAACACAGACAAATTGGCATGACTCATATATCAATTAAAAGAAGGGGAATGGGAGATTTGTGACATGTGTCAGATTACCCCTGGATTTCTGTATCATTACATTTGTCACTGTGTACTTTGTTCTCAAATCACTCCTTTTAGTACACGCCTAGGAGGAGCTGCGATTCATTTTTGATATGCTAATCAATTTTACCATTGAGTAAACCAGGGTGAGTGCACAGATTGAATGGTTTATGAGGAATGGTCCTTTTGAATACAGGTTCAAGCTATGATTATATTTGGGGGGAAAGAATTAAAGCACCCGTGTCTCAGTGGAACAGGTTACATGTATTCTTTACTTATTTCACAATAGTTCGCACAAGTAAGCGCACAACGAAGCGAGGGGAAATTTGCACTTGTTATATAGAAAACGCCTCACCGGTTGTCTTGGACCAGGGCAAATCTGAGCGTTGCAAGCGACTTCGACCTTTGCCATATACTGCAACAAAGAAACCACTCCTCCTAAAAATTATGGTTACAACCCACACATCCGTGTCTTCTCTGCAGATCAACAAGCTACACTTACTTAATATACACAAGACAATAATACCTTGTTGAAAAGGTCTAAATGTCTCCCGTAAGAATATAGAACTGTCCTAGAGTGCTACCGGAAAAGTTATTTTGGAAACTATGAGATAATAAGAATTGTTACAATTTCCATATTCACTGTTCACATAATCATTTTAATCTAACACATTGTGCCATTTAGATTCTTCTTGTAAATTCCTCTCAGAAAATATATACTTTTGCTATCACAAGGTTTGTTTCTTAAGGGAATATCTATCAAGTTTTAAAGTTAAAATAGTGCTACTGAAAGTAGAATCACCATGTAAGGTAAATAGGCGACCTCATGACGCATGATTTTCATTTATTTACTTTCCTTTTTTGATTTATGTAATCAGAGCTTTCGTTTGTTTTCTTTTAAAAAAATGTATAATTTTATTGGAAAAAAGGTTAGTTCATAGGTAAAAAGCATCATTTAAAATGTTTCACCACAGTTTTCAGTTTAAAGTGATGCTGGGCAGGTACAGGATTTGGTTTTTTTTATATTTACATAGTTTGACAGAACCCAAATAGAAACTGATTTACCAAATATGGATAAAGCATTAGCACATTAGTGTATAAATTTTAAATAAAAGGGAATAGCTACTTTCTCATGACCTAAGCATTTGCCACTGGCTATAATTATTGCAAGGTTCTATAAAATGCTATTAATTTTTTGAAAATCCTGCATCTGCCCTGCGCGCGTCAACTTTGATAAAGAATCCCCCTGCCCCTGCCCCCCCCCCCCCCCCCCCCCCGCTTCCGGCGCTTTTGCCTATGTCACTTCTCATTATTACCCCTAATACTGAATTATAGTGTGCAGAAAATGCCATTTTCATGCCCGAATTTTCACAAATCTCCCTACCGTGGAAGGGGGATACCCCCTCCTCCCACACCCTTCCCCTCCCCTCGTTCAGTCGCTTCGCTCCCTTGCCTTGCCCCCCCCCCCCCCCCCCTGTTGAAAATTCCTTGCTACGCCAGTGTCCAGGACCACAATAAATTCTGCAAATCTGAATGTAACACTTTTGATTTATGTACTATAGCTGATGTGAAATTATAAAAATCGTCCGGACTCCCCCTTTCATATGGGAAGAATTTACGCTCCTTTTTTTTTTTTTTAGGTAGTTATAATTCTAATGCTGATAAATAGACAATACATGAACCGGTCACCAATGAAACTAAACAGCGTGAAAAAGCATAACTAGAGAGAGAGAGAGAGAGAGAGAGGGGGGGGGGTGGGGGGGAGTAGGGGGTGGGGTTATCGCAATATAATGAGTTATAACTTTTAAAGTAACTGGAAAGGTGACAAGCTATTGTGTCCCCCCCCCCCCCCCATGCTCAAGTTCGGATCGACGCCCATGGCTTCAATAAACCAAACCTAGTCATATTTCAACCAAGATATCTTTCATTTCTTGTACATTAAAGCAAGTATTTAACTGTAGTTAATTATACTACTACTACTACTACTACTACTACTTATCATAATAATAATAATAATAATAATAATAATAATAATAATAATAATAATAATATGAAAACTTATAATGCACAGGTATCCATCATGAGTAGATGCTCACGGCGTAGTGAAAAGGAGGTAGAAAAGGTCAGAGATAAGAGAAACGAGATAATTATGAAAAAGCTTGTTGGAATAATCAGGTTTTTAGGGAGGTCTTACTGAGAGAGGATAGATTACGAATATCTAGTGGGAGCTTATTCTAAAGCAATGATCGACACCCCAAGAACAGGTAGCCATGCTAAAGCCGGGGTAATCATGAAGAGTGGATTGCCCGAAATGGCATTTCTGACAGACATGAGCGCTATATAAGAACCGATTATAATTAGTTTATTATGATTTCTCGAGTTACATATCTTTGAAAATGACCATGCAATATAAAGCCCACTGGGTGAATGGAAGGAATGACATTTAGGTCACTGGAAATGAAATGCCGATTCTTTGCTCATTTGCATGCGACCTGCGGTCTGCCTAGTATTCTAACCTTTGACAAAGTTCTGTAGCAGTCAGAATGCAACTCGTTTCAAAAGCATTTTTTACAAACTCGTTTGCACGTCCAAGTGGCATTTATAAATATTCATGAGCAAACGGGTATCGTAGAAAACTGTCAATTACTTTGCCTTCCCTGACCATTTTTATTCCAAACTGAAGAAGGAATTCCATCCAGTGCTACCCAAGTAAATCGCGCCTGCGCGAGAATCCCATTTTTTCTCTTTCTCTCTTTTCCTTTCGTGAACGTGAAACCAGGTAGAAACTGCCCCTTCAACTCATTGACGCTCGAGATATGATTAACCAACAAATGACTAAAACTAAAATCGACCACAGTTTAAACTCTAATCACAGGCCGTTGATTAAAGTTTTAATCTACAAATGTGTGGTTTACCTGGTAATCTCGGCTTGATCAAAATCTTAACCAACAAGATTAAAATTTTTAATCCACGTTCTAACAGTGTAGCATGAGATATTTAATGGAGAAAGCACATGGATACACAAGGGTGCGTACTTTTGAGGGTTAGAATATTCAATTTGGTTATTTCTGGAAATATTGATTCGTTTTGATGCTTTAAGAAGATATGTGCATTAACAGTTAAAAAAGGAACAACTATGTAAAATTATGTGTGACTTGGTCTCAATTTCAGACACTAATTTGATTATTGAGCATTTGTAATTTATGCATGTAAGTGAGCACATGTATAATTTGCTGACTGTTGGTTTAATCATATAAGACAGAACAGAAATCACAAGCATATAAAATTTAGTGCAATACACAAGTGTTCATTTAAATGTGTTAATTGTCTGCACACATTCTTATTTGTCTCTTATGCAGATTGAACTGAAACCATGACTTCAAAGAATAAAGAAGCATACCAGAAGTCAAATCCAATTTAACGCAGGCTGAACTCTTTGGGAATTTCGTTGTGTGTGTGAGCCAACCAACCATATCAGACATTGTGTATGCAACGATGTAGTTGTTATCACAAATAGCATTCAGCATTCACTACAGAAACAGCACTACGGAGTTCAGTATCAGCGCCTAGTACGTTCAGTTTATACGTAATTTCGTTTATATTGTCTTGCGATACAAACCTGCATCCACGCAGATTCATAAAAATTACGCAAAAATCCAGTTGTAGTTTGGGCAGCAACGCTGAATTACTGTTCAAGACCAGGAAACAACAACAACAAATAACAAAATCAAAAAAGAGCCCCCCCCAAAAAAAAACAAACAAACAAACAAACAAACAAACAAAACAAAAAAATAAGAAACAAAAACCCAACAACAACAACAAAATCTTTAAAACTTGTCGGAAAGAACATTTTTTTGACACTGTAGATAAATAGGAGTGTAGGAGTGTTCAGCGCTTATCTCATGGTTTTACGTCTCCGTGCCCTTCAAAAGGATATTATTCTCCTGGCTTTGGCTAAGCTGTCATTGCAGCGTTAGGCCCCCCCCCCCCCCCCGGGGGGGGGGGGGGTGGGGGTCACTCCACATGGCCTGCTACCCACCTGTGTCCGACAACCTCAGAAATGCACCTTAAATGGCGTAACCTATTAACCAAATTTGCAACCCTAAATGGCGTAACCCATGAGAAAAGCCACCCTACATGGCGTGAACAGGGATATCCCCTAATTTTGATACCCTAAGTGGCGTAAACATTGAAATCGATTAATTTTATACCTAAAGGCCCTATCTCACCAACGGAGACGTCTCTGTGACAAGTTTCAAAATGATTATAATGGAGCATTTGCAGGATCATGCACCTGACTTGGACCAGGAGGAATGTCAGCACGCGTTCAGTCACGCGGTTTCTAAAGTGGGTCAAACATCGTCAGGTAGAGCCGCGGAGACGTCTCTGCATTCTGCAACGTCTCATCCGTCTTTCTGTTCTCCTCCTGGTTTCCACGACGTCTCTGAGATGGCTCAGAGACGTCTCAGAGATATTGCGGAGACTTCTCAGCAGTCGCGGATATAATTAGTCTCCGCAACTAATGGAGACGTCTCGGAGACGTCGCGCAGACTTTGCAGAGACTGTAAAAAGTCTCCAAAAAAAATAATAATAATAATCGAGCATGTTCGAATTTCTTGCGACGCCTCGGAGACTGTCTATTTTTTCAGGACACGTCTCAGGGACGTCATGGAGACATCTCTGCAACTAATTATGTATGGTACGTAAATAGTTAAGAGAGATGCATGGTTTATCAAACATGGGCCTAGGTTTGAACCAGTTTTCACTGACTAAGTACCAAAATGCCTTACGACAGCAAATACTTAATGTTTATCTACCACCAGGATGTACCCCAAGGATTGAGCAAACAAAAGTACTGTTCATCTAAACATGATTTAACATGATTAACAATTTAGAACATGAATTGTGTACTCCTGGAAGTACTAACTCCCGGTCAAGAGAGTCCCTCATTTTGCTGACAGTAACGTTACTGTGTTGAAAAAAATACATATTAAGTCTGAGAAAAAATTTTTACTCGTGTGATTTTTTCACCTATCATTTGTGGTTAATTCAATAATTCATTAAGCTGAAATATATACTAGTCTATTCATTCAGAAATGCAATTTTGTTTTTGCAATGAATTGTACACAATGATGAGTCAAGCTATCACTCCCGTGAGTGGGTCAATCAAGGACAGGACAGATCTAGGGTCTACATGTAAGTAACGCTAGGCCACCACTGATTTGAATTGAAAAACACAACACAATTTACAGTATATGGGGCTAGCCTCTAGGAATAACAACACGAAAGAAAACAAGTGAAACAAGTACACACAAGTAAAACTTTTTCTCAGACTTGATGTATTTACTCACCAATTAACAGCTCTTCTATGGTAATAAAATTTCCGTCAAATGAAACTCACGATGCCATGATAATGTGTTTTGAGACGTTTGGAAAATGCTAGATATGAAAAAGAAATTCTGGCACTCTAGAGTACTTTTAAAAGTGTTTCTGGTGTCTGTGGCCGGCTTCCAACGAGGGCACTGTTGCTTTATCCATTTTTTAAAGTATCGATGGTGCAAATGCATGCCGTGCAGCCGAGCATAGTCGCTTCAAACAGGCACGGAACGGCTGCATTAGCAGCGATGATTAGCATAGCCATAGCATAGCATCCTCTGCGACCTATGGGCGTGTGTATGGTAACGCGTGCTGCCTAGTATAGAGCCGGGTTTAAGAGACTAGCTCGGGGGACTGTACGGGTGTCCTTCTCATAAGTGCTGGCCGCGCCGGCGTGTGCGAGGATTATTTTGTATCCCTATGGTGTTAATGGCGTAGGTATGTTTAAATTTACCCAAATTTGCAACCCTAAATGGCGTAGATTAAATTTGCACCCCTAAATGGCGTAATCTGCATAACCAAATTAGCAACATTAAATGGGTAAAGAGTGAGAAATGGCTACCCTAAGAGGCGATTTACCAGCGAATGGTGCTGAAAAGCAACCCTTTTTGCCAAAGACGTCGACGACGCCTGAGTGCCTGAAACGGGACCCTTTTCGACGCTTTTTCTGGACGCGGGTGCGTAGCAGGCCATGTGGAGAGTGACCCCTCCCCCCCCCCCCCCCCCCCCCCCCCCCCGGGATTAGGGCATAACACTTTCAAAGTCTTTTACATGTATTAAGTCATAAGACGACCAATTTCACATTTAATTTTTTTTTTTTCTATTTATCTTGAATAACGAGGGGCGCTGCCAGCGGCCAGGGTATTTTGTTAGAGGAGGGGGGGGGGGGGCAAGATGACCAACAAGTGAGTTTATTTATGTTTTAAATGAATAAAATATGGGTATTATACAGTACTATTACGCAACCCCTCTGTTCCATATCGTTCCTTTTTTCTTTCTTCTCTTTTTCTTCTTCTTCCCTCCTTTTGATTGTTTTTTTTTAATCAGTTGTACCTATATATTTTACCATGACAGCTTTGTTGTCGATCACTGATGATTGGCTTAATGAAATTCAGCTTCTGCCGGAGTATTAACTTATTAGATTTGGAATAGTTTGCAAAAATGCTTTTCATGATACTACGAAATCGGAAACCCCATCTTCATCGTCTAACGAAATCATGCAAAAGTCTCTGAAGAAATCTACACAACAATTAGAACATAATTCTGAATGAACTGATGAACCAAAATACAGTGGTGCCGCATCCGAAGTGGGCTGTTGCAAATTACAAGCTTTTCTATTTTTATATAGAAATGTTATAACCCTATTTTGCATATAAACGCACACACTCATCCCACCCACTGATATACACAGAGCACGCTCAAATAAATTGGATATTCTTCCAAGTTTCCTCTATACTTTCTCACAGCTCATTTTACTTTCAATTTCTCCTATCGTTCCTCTTGACATTCTCCCTCTCTCTCTTACTCTCTCTCTCTCTCCCTCTCGGTTCTCTTCCAATTATATTAACATCTTGATTTCTAAATAAACGCCACCTCCCTGCACCCTCCCCCCCCCCCCCCCCCCCCCCCCCCCTCTCTCCAGAGAGCCCGTTTCGCGCGCTCAGTGTTTCGCACGATTCGCATGCCCACCACAGCCCCTAAAATGAAATCCTAGCAACGCCCACCGGCGTAAATCCACTCTGAGGAGTGGGGGGGGGGGGGATGATTGACTTTTTTTGACGATTTTTTTTCCTGTCGATCTCACACTTAAGTATAAGCACACCCCCTCACTAACCCCCACAGACCCCCCTACACACATTTTAATATTTATTTTGCGAGTGAGTGAAGCGAGCGAGCCAAAAATAACCACTTTTTTGGTTTTCAATCGCATTTTCAAATAGAAATTTTGGGGGATATATCCCCCCCCCCCCCCATCCCTCCCGGGATTTACGCCAGTGGCAACGCCACTGATTTTTTTTTTTTTTTTTTTTTTTATTAAAAAATTCTAAACTTAGTTACCGGGAATTATTTGGCCCTCCCCCCCCCCCCCCCGATAACAGGCAGAGAACGTAAGAAGAGCGGGAGCAGACAAAAAACAATTCATAGAAACGTGGGAGCTTCCGCGCTTCAATTTTTTGGCTCTGCCCCCGCCCCCCTGATAACAGGCAGAGAACGTAAGTAGAGCAGGAGCAGACAAGGAACAATTCGAAGAAAACGTCGGAGCTTCCGTGCTTCGCGGGGGAAGGGGAAAACTCCCCTCATGGGGAGCACCTTTCGCGCGCTCAGTATTAAGTGTTTCGCAAAGTGTTTCGCAAAGTGTTTCGCGTGCTCACTACCGCCCCCTAAAATGAAATCCTAGCAAAGCCACTGATTCTGGACTAAGTTACCAGGACATTTTTGGATCTGCCCACCCCCCCCCCCCGATAACAGGCAGAGGACGTATTAAAATGAGCGGGAGCAGACAAGGAAAGATTCAAAGGAACGTCGGAGCTTCCGCGCTTCCCGTGAGGGGACACTCCTCCTCCCCCCCCCCCTCTCCCTGCACCCCCCTTGGGAGCGCGCTTCCCGTGCTCACTACCGCCCCCCTAGACTGAAATCCTAGCTACGCCAGTAATTCTAGACGGAGTTACCGGAAAATATTTGGCTCTGCCCCCCTCCCCCTCTGATAACAGGCACCTGTTACGCACCTGCAACGAGGCGCCGTAAACCACTCGACCGCGGCACCGGATGAAGGAAAATAAGATACAAAAACAAAAAAAGTCGGTCTCGGTCTCGGTCGGTCACTTCGGCCTCGCGGGCCTTCGATCTCGCGGGCCCTCGGTTTCGCGGGCCTTCGGTGAAGTGGGCTGTCACCGGATGTACAAATGTTTAAGTAATTGTTTATATGAATTATCTGTATCTGTTTAATTTCTTGAAAGTACATGATTATGATTCCAGTTAACACTATTATATTTTCATTACTTGTAGTTTTATGTCTATGTTAAGATAATATCAGTTTGTTACTCTGTTTAAAGGATGATTTGTGTAATGTATTTTATGCGTGCCTTTTAATTTGTATATTTGTGTGTTCATGGCACGGCCCCAATATAAACCAGACT
Organism: Echinometra lucunter; assembly: GCA_029962745.1. Classification (NCBI taxonomy): domain Eukaryota; kingdom Metazoa; phylum Echinodermata; class Echinoidea; order Camarodonta; family Echinometridae; genus Echinometra; species Echinometra lucunter. The sequence goes on along the minus strand of JAPZVO010002245.1, from coordinate 579 downwards.
TTGTTTCTGTTTGGGCTTTTTAACCGTGTTGAAATAAATTCTATCCATCTATCTTTTTTCTGTTTGGTCACCGCGACCGCCCCCCCCCCCCCCCCCCCCTGTAGCGCCGCCCCAGTGAATAACTATAATTAGTCATAAACGCTTCGTTTATAAAATGCAAGGTGGAGAAGGCAACATTAGAACAAGGGTTGTGATTCATAAAAAATTGACATTTTCAATGTGGTTTTGAAAAAGACTTTTATTGAAGTACATTTTAACATTTTGTAAACACTAGAGGAGTTAATGAATGGTAAATTCGACACTTGCGATGAAAACTTTGCCGTCTGGTTATTTTAGTTATGAGAATATCTTGTCTATTTGAAATGCAAATGGGTGATAAGAATTACCATTTGTAAGAAGTAAAATGGTACCAGTTGGACAGAAAAATAAGGAATTTAACAATTTCAGGTAATCTAAATATTCTTTATTTAGATCCTAGCAAGTTAATGTTACAGCATATTCATGTCTTGTCCAATGAGCCGCATTTTTTCTTGAATTCCCAGTGTCATTTTTAATCAAGTTCTTCACAACGACAGAGTT
>JAPZVO010002244.1:0-10173 GCA_029962745.1 Echinometra lucunter | reverse complement strand
ACACAGAGTGGATTTATAGAGAGAGTGGCGACACGCGTATGTACAAGCTATGGGGCGCGGGGTCAAAGGTCAAACATGGGGATCAAAATATTCCCTCCAGTCTGTTGCGTCGTCTGCTACCTTACATGAACAGAACGAAGGTGCCTGCTGCCAGCTTGCAAGACGATATTTGATTGTATCCACTTTTACTGACAATATGTATAAAGCTTCCCGAATGAAGGAAATGCAGCCTAAAATCTCAATGTTGATTCCGGTGAAAAAAAGTCTTCTTGTTTTGAGCCAGAATGGCATTTACGAATCATTCCCCTGCAGCTGTTTGGTACCATTATTGTTTTAAAATTCTTTTATTCAAACATAATTCCGAATTTTTGTAAGCATACACTATACTGCTATGCTTCAATCCATTTCCTTATGTGTGTGATCATCCCCCCCCCCCCTCTCTCTCTCTCTCTTTCAGTTTTCTTTTGGATAAGGATTAATTAAACTCATTTGATAATCATTTTGAGCAAACTCTATTCTTGCAGACGGGCAGTTCATCCCGGGGCTCCAATTTGGTGCCGACGGGGGTGTGTCGCTGAAGCCTTCATAATCGTACCCATGTTTAATGGTCATTTTGGCAGAGAAGGGCACCCATTATTAGGGATTATGCACCTCGGATGTATAGGCCTACTCTAAAGAAAAAAATTACTCATTTTTAACAAGTAAGGGGCGTGTTAAAGGATTTCCCGACTCTCGGATGTGTACTCTAAACAATATAGAATTGCTGATTTTAAAAAAGTGAGGAGCATGTTTAGGGATTTTCCGACTCGAAACTATACCACATGTTTAGGGATTTCTTCCAAAAAAGCGACTCATCTCAGCGACACACCCCCGTAGCACCATATTAGGCCCGTGCCCCCCCCCCCCCCCCTCGCCAGTCCATTTCCTCAATACTGGGTGTCAATAATTGGTTAAATTTTATATCATGAAGTAATGCTGAAATCAGTTCACTCACTCAACAATCTTTATTTCTTCTCTATAGCATATCTTCTATAACCACTCTCCTCTTTTGTTGTCCATTCGTTGATTATAAGAAATTCATTTTAAAAGATTTAGCTTTGTTTCCTCTCTCTCACTCTCTGTCATTCAACTCAATAAAACTCTCCACGTTTTTGCCTTTTCTCTCTTTCTTATATCTATCACTACGTCTACACTGTCTCAGATCATCCCTTTTCTCTCTCTCGCATTCCTGTCAATTTCCGATTTTCTGGCCATAAATGTCCCCCTCCCCAATCCTGCATATGCGTTGAAAGACACACCCCTCTCCACAAAGCATTCTTGAAGTAATAACAGACTTTTAAACTGGCAGAGTTTTTCGTACATAATATGAAAGAATCATTTATTCTAGTGAAATTATTAAAATGCTAAATCTGATTCAATATCTCTAATCAAATGCATGTTAATTTTATTAACACCCCCTCCCAAATAATAGTAAAGGGGGAAGGGAAACTCTTCAACCTTTGCATTAGGACGGAAATTCCAAGGGGGGCATGTCCTCACAATCGTGTACCCACAATTTGGAAGGTGGAGGCATTTTATCAAACGTAGCTTCCTCCCCGCCCATTTTTTTTTTTTTTTTTTTTTGGGGGGGGGGATTTTTAATATTTTCTTTTTTAGTGAAGTTTCAGATACAATGAGACACCTATTGGAATTTCTTATGCTTCCCCTCACCTTTCAAGACAGATTTCCATCCATGAGTGCAGTACATAGTTTTGGCAACGTTTATGAAAATCAGCTTGAATACTGCTCACATACATGACCAGTAGCAACTAATTCTCAGTATAGACTGCTACTTTCTACTTAGCATAAACGATTCGATTGTATTGGTGTTCATTGCACTTACAACATATTGGCTTCCACCTCAAAAGGGAAGTTCATCTTCAAATATTTTATTATAATAAAAGTTGAATGTGAGTAACATGACAGTGAAAATTTGACCATCACTCTATTATAGCAAGAAAGTCATAATTCATTTTCAAGTATACTGCTTGGATTCAATACTGAAAACACTTGATTTTTCTGTACATGCCATCAAAGCAAGAATTTTTCATTTGGCCGAGGGCAAAAAATGAGATGAGTACATGGCCGTACGAAGAAATTTTTTCAGGGGGGGGGCAAGTATTTTTCTTTTTTTAAACTTGAAAACGAGGGAGTGAAGTGGCCGAGCTGGTCCACAAGGATACTTTTGTATCTTTAAAAGTGAAATTGAGGGATTTGGTGGATTTTAAGAAAATTTTCAGTAAAATTATGTCAGTTTTTAAAATTTCGGAGGGGGGGGGGAGGGGCAAACTGACCCCCTTCCCCCTGCCGCGTATGGCCATGGACGAGTATGAAATAAATTCTTATACTTCAAAAATAACATGCAACAAAAAATATTGAATTTGTAACATAATTTCTGTACCTATGAATTCTGTAGTTACGTCATATGGAAAATCAAGACTTTCATAGTGAAAAAAAAAAATGCATTTGTTCTACACATGCTAAATAAAAAAAAAATCATTTGTTATAATAAAAGTTGATGTGAGTAACATGCCATCAAAGCAAAAAATTTCACTCGGCTGAGGACAAAATGAGATGAATACATGGCCATATGCAGAAATTTTTTTCGGGGGGGGGGGGGGGGCAAGACACGTAAATTTTTTTTTGAAAAAACTTGGTCACAATGATGCTTCCCCTCTGCAACCCCTTTCCCCTGCTGTGTACGGCCATGGATGAGTATGAATAAATTCTTATACTTTAAACTAACATGCACAAAAATATTGCATATGGTAACACAATTTCTGTACCTTTGAATTACATAGTTACATCATATGGAAAATAAAGACTTTCAAAGCAAAAAAAAAAAAAATGTGTGTGTTCTACACATTCTAAAAAAATCATTTCAGGTTATTTCTTAGTTTCACAAGAGACTCTAATTTCTCTTCATAGGTAGTAGCCCACATTTGCAAGCATCAACCAATCTGAACAAAAGCTTTACTTTATATTGCTATAAGCCACAGAAAGACACTTGTAAAGTTTTAGATCTCAGTACATTCCCGTTTAGGACTGAGAAGGAAAAAAATTAACACAAAACTTTTCTTTTCTTTTCTTTATTTTGTAAAGGGGCCTTCCTGATGCTTTAAGAGCAAAATCATTCATTTTTGACTTATTCTTTGGAATATTGTTGTAAATTTGATAACATGATAGTTTTACTTTATCTGTCATCTAAAATTGCAATTAGCTAATCTCTCTTCAAATTCTGAAACGATGTAGTGCAAATGCTTAAACATAACAATAAGTTTTCAACATTAAATTAGAATACTCAGCTAAATGCCCCTACCTTTCTTTGAAATATTTTATGGCTTGATGCCGAAAGTTTGAAGATGTAATTGACTAACCTAATGGCAAATTTTAAAACTATACTGAATCCAAATCAGATTCACAATTTGGAGAGGGCATCTCCTATTTGCTCTTGACAATACCTGTTTTGGTGAAAAATGAACATTTAATGGGGAGAATAGACTACTCATTCAAAACAAAGTGCTAGGACCACACAAATAATATATAAAAAAAGAACATCTTTTTAAATGTTCTGAAATTTTTCATGAACTTTAGCCCAATAATGATTTGTTCCCATCAAATGCAAGGGTTTCAGTAGTTTATGGCAGTTGTCAGTGAAAATGAGACTCTTTTACAGGCTGCCCCGACTTCTTCACCATATGGCATATTCACAAAGAAATGTGTAACTTGAAAGGGGGAAAAATCAAAGAAAAAAGAATGCAATTAAATGAGATAAGAGTCCTTTAACTCCACAATTCTTTGTTAACCAGAAGAAGAAAAACAAGGTGGGATATGGGAATATTTCCCCTTCCCCTTTCTAAATTTCTGTCTATGTCAAAGCTTAATTTTAGGCTACTGCCATGGACACTGGCTGCCTGAAATTTCACCACCTATTTGGGTAGGCAGTAACATTGTATCTCTGCTCAGTCTGTGCTTCGTCTATTTTCTTGCCCTCAGCAGATGTAAATCTCTGCCCGTTTCTCTCTGTCTTTGCCGAAGATTGCGGTGTGATGATTCTTCGTAGCATGCATCATTTTGATTTTGCTCTGCAAAAGAAAATAAAATAAAGAGGAGAAAGTAAAGGAAGACAGAAGGGGGGGGGGGGGGAGAGAGAGAGAGAGAGAGAGATAGAAAGATAAAGGGAGGGCAGAGGAAATGAAAGAAAGACAACAGAAATAGTTTATATTATCAGATTATTCATGCTTTCAGCTCCTTTCATTACTGAAAAACTGACATGTAAACTAACCTACATTTAAAGTGTCTTTACACTAGCAATTTTTAAAAACAAATGATAATGACTAAGCAGATTAATTCAGTCAGTTCATAATTACTGGAAAAGAAATTATTTGAACCATTCCAATATTAAAAGAAATTTAGCCAAGGCTACATAAGGTTTATGTATGAATTGATCTTATGATGCTGGTCACATATTCATCAGATAGAGACTGTTATACTCATGATATGATCTGTGCTTTAACAAAGAAGTTTAATAATGCAATATCAGTATGCAAAATTACCTCTAAATGCTGAAGTCAAACAAAAAAGCTAACATGACATCTGCCAACATTTCTTTCATGGCATATCCTGCCTCTCATGAAGCGAAATTCTGTATTGAAGTTCTGTATCTTCAGTCTGTGTCAACTCCATCAAATCATTAATTATGGTCCAGCATCCTGTAATAAATATCAAATAGTAAATAATTATCATTGGATAAAAACAGTCCGTGGAGGAATAATGGAATGTTATCAAATCTATGTTTACTTCATCATGAATTCATGTGTACAAAACGATGAAACTTGCATTCCAATACAGGCAATTTAAGGGTAAGTTTAAGCGCAGCCAAACACACCCCCCCTCCCCCAAAAAAACTATTAAAAAAAAAAAAGTAATGATGAACAATGAGGTTATCATTTCATATTTTCTTGAGATTGCTAGTTGCTAATAAAGGAAAAGTCTAAATTATCCATATGCACTATGTGAGGTTTTTAGTCTTATAATTAGTAGATACCAGTGGATTTGTGGTCCAGTGCAGTCGTCCTAAATGATTACATAATCCTGCCAAAGGATTTCTCATACAGGCATTAACAAGTCTGCACAAGAAATAAGCACAACAATAATACTGGGGTAGGCCCTATACAGATTCTGCATGCAAAATTGTAACCAATTTCTGATTTTCATTCAGTCTTTTCAACCAATTTATTGAATTAACACTGGAATTCAGTTGATCTTCAGTAGATCTGGAACTAATTGAACAGAACCTAGATATATAGTCTTCTAGATCTAGAGACTAGAGCTCTAGATCCAGGTCTAACACTGACTGGACTAGACCCTAAATCTAAATCTTTTCTTGGCCTTGGGCTTGGGCCTGGTCTTACTCTTAGTTTGGAGGGGGAACTTTGGTTTGGGACTAACTTAGACCGAAGTGTTCTGTCTCTAACAGTCGTCGTTAGCCTTGTATTTTGGTAGGGTCCGAGTGCCGACCCTACCAAAATACGAGGCTAACGACGACGGTTAGAGACAGAACACTTCAGTCTAGGACTAACTTAGCTAGGCCTAAACTAATAGTACCCTAGAGTCTAGCTAGGGCAAGGCTTGGGTCGGGATTTTTAATTCAAATATTTAATAATTTAGGCCTTTAGTCTTTACTTTACTTAAGTAAGGCAAATTGAAATTATTATCATTAAAAGAGCAGGCTCAAAAAATCTGAATACAATTTGAAACGTGTGCACGAAGCCCCAAAATTTCAGCATGGGCCGCGGCTCTTGCTCCTGCCGAGGCCAGCCCTAGGCTCCTAGGCCGCCCGCCTCGGCTTTGCCCGAGTTGGCCGTGCCGTGGACGGCGCTAGCCACAAAATCAAAATAGTTCCCTTAACATTCCAGTAGTCCCTCATGCAGTATTTCTATGTCTGGTTTTTGTCTAAATTTACGCTATTTTCGTTAAAAATAACGAAATTCAAAAAATGGCAACCTTGAAAATAACATGCAAATATTTTTTCCAACACATCATAACCATCAGTACTGACAGAAAATGCGAAAATAATCTTTAATCGTCATTTTTCTCCCTAAAAGAACATGAAAATTGGATTTGTTAACCGGCGTTTATTTACATTGAAAAGACATTACGCAAACTCCACAGGATCAGACTTAATTGATATAAAAGTGATACAACTGTCCTAGAAAAATATTTTTTCAGGGAAAATGCGGTATCAGAACCAGAAAACGAAAAGAGAAAATTCGACTTACTGAAATTTCAGTGCATGTATCATTTCACCACAGACGCTGCTGAAGCAGAAAATCAGCCGAGGGAACTATTTTTGAGCTCCATGAAATAACTGACCAATCAGAAACGACTTCCGTTTTCGTCACTCTCTCTATAAATCCACTCTGGCCGAGTCCATAATTTTGCAGATTTTCGCAGGTTAGAGAGCGATGCCTTACGCCAATCAACCAACGATACAGCTCACAGAGCTCACAGATGACAATGTGAAATTCATAATCGAAGACACTGATCTCAGGTAAACCTTCATTTATCATTCTAACTGTTAATTTCTTTTCTTTCATGTCTTTATCCTGTTTGTTAGTGTAGATCTAGACCTAGATCTACTGTTATTTTGTCATTCTGCTTTAGAACACATGTCAATAGGATAGGAACAGGTTGTGTTTTCCGGTCACTAAGCTCATGACCCGCGATTTAATTAGGCACTGCCTATACAGCCACACGCATGTGTCTTTACCTTATGGCCACATGCATGTGGTTGTATCCACAGCATCGACTTGAGGATACGGCCACACTCCTCTGAATTCCCACTTATAAAGTTAGTAGACATGGTAGAGTCTAGTCTAGTATAGATCTAGAGTGAGTAAGCTTCCCGAAATTCGACCACTTACGCTTTTCTGGGCAAGAATTCCTTTTGCGACAGCCACCCAACATGCAAGGTGTGCTTTATTCCGTTACTTAGCAAGTTTGGTTAGCTGTCGCAAAAGGAAGTCCTTCCCTTTTCTGCAATATTTATGCTGCTAAACTTACTTTTCATAAAATCATATTTAGATCTACATAAATTCATGTCAAATAGACCTATATCAAACTATTTTTACCACAATGTTATTTTTTTCAAATTACATCACACAGATTTTAGAAAATATGAAAATACATCGCTATGTTTCATGCCCTAAGTTAATTCGATATCCCCCGGCAATCATTTGATTGGGTGCATCGCACGTACAATGTCAATGCTTAGGAGGGCCGCTTAAATGCGCTGCACCATACACGGTTGTCCATCGCGGACGTTCCGGTGCCTGTCGGTGCTCCCCTTGCGGTCGAATGAAGGCCAGCAGGGACTTGCATTCAACTTTGTACATGAAGTCACTGCATCGGCAGATACGGGGGGTTTGGTTTTTCATTTGTTGTTTGCCAATACCATCACACTCCGAGCTAAACGATTAACACGGCATCGGGGCTGATGCCCATCAGCCCCACCCACTACCGTGATAATCATATCATAATCCCGTTTGGTGGGGCCGTAAACATGAGTAAATATATTAGTGAGTGGTCAATCGAGTGAAATGTTAAAAGTGTAAAAATTAGTTTCATGATCGATCAACTACTTCATGGGGAAATCAGCCCCACATTCAAATTATATTAGAGGTGGGGCAGGAAACACGATATTGCCAAATCTTTGCAAACCTGTTCAGTATCCTGGAAGGTAATCGGCATTTTCATTCATAACTTAACTGTTAAAGTTAGACTTCATTTATGTAAGCGAGGTCAAACTTCTGGTTGACCCTCGGAGAGAACGGAGTTTCTGAGTGCACATGAAGCAATAAATCATCTTTTTTTGCTAAGTTGTAAGTTGTCAAAATAAATATAAGAAGTAAAAAATCATCAATCACAAATATTCAATTTTAAGATAATGTCACTTTTGTAGCTGAGAGAATTCAACTTCATCACATAGATCTACGCGATGTAGTGGCACTTTTTGTCATGAATTTGCAAGATTTGCCTACCCGCTTTTACAGCGCTGTGTAAATCTATAGCTAGTTACAGATGTAACTTATGACAGGTAAGAGAATCGGTTTGTCTTTCTTATTCTGCTGGCTTTACTAGTATTTTATTTACGTGGAATGTATGAATTCCTGAAACATGATGTAATGACCAAAATGACTTGAAAAGTTACCAATTAATGAATTATGCAAATTGCAATGAAATAGCAAGCATAAGCAAACCAAATGTAGACCGAAAATTCTGTCTTAAATTTCGTTGTTAGCCTCTTATTTGGGTATGGTCGGCTCTCCTCACTTAGAAATAGAAGCGCACTAATGCGTTGTGTATGAAATCCGACTGTACACCGGTTTACAGTGAGAAACTTCCTGAAAAACGGCCAATATTACAATAAAATTATTAAAATAAAATAGATAAGAGTAGGATATATTTCTTTTCAAATATCTTTAGCTTACCAATTTCATGATTTATTCCTTTTTACTCTCCATTTTCAGGTAAATCCAGGGTCCTGGGCCCTCTTGGTTGAAAATCTTGCAGCCAACAGTATTCAAACGACCAAACATATGTACGTACGCGTACGAACCACAGGGATACATGTACATAGATCGGTACGAACGATGATGTTGTTGTTTCGTACTCGTACGTTTGGTCAATTGTTTGAATATGGTTGGCTGCAAGTTTGACTGAATGTGACAGCAGTATTTCTCTCTTGGGCCCGGTCGAATGATAGGCGGGGGCGGTTGAATCACGGGATCGTTCTATCCTTGCATTATACTGGGTGGAAATAAACCGCCTCTTCACGATGAGTTCATTTCTCACTTAGTTGGTAAAATCAAAGTTTTTTTCATTGATCACTACTAGTGTCGCCAACAGTATCAGGAGGACCATTCTTGCTGAGGTTCCAACCATTGCAATTGACTGGGTGGAGATACAAGCTAACAGCTCAGTTCTTCATGATGAGTTCATTTCTCACTTAGTTGGTAAAATCAAAGTTTTTTTCATTGATCACTACTAGTGTCGCCAACAGTATCAGGAGGACCATTCTTGCTGAGGTTCCAACCATTGCCATTGACTGGGTGGAGATACAAGCTAACAGCTCAGTTCTTCATGATGAGTTCATTTCTCACAGAGTTGGTAAGTCAAGAAGATGTTATAAAATAGTGAGGATTGTTTAAAAGTCAGTATTTCATAGTGACAACCAATTTTCCTCAAATTTTCTGGGAAGGAAATGAAGGAAAAATATGAAAATAGGTACCAAAGCTTGAGACATGATCTTTAATTTTAAGGTAATTTTTAAAAGAGGGTAATGTAATATTTTTCAACACAGTAAGGTGTGTTTGCATTTGCCAGTCAGCTTGAACAATTTCTGAATTACATATTCCTTTTGTACAAATATTAATGTGAAGAATGTAGATGAGAATGGTTGAAGTGTGTACCAGTCACCTGAAAAAAATGATTTGTGTACAGCTGGTATGAATGAAATACCCCCCCCCCCCCCCCCCCCCCCACCCCCCCCCCAAAAAAAAAAAAAAAAAAAAAAATGAAAAAAATTGAAAAAAATTGAAAAAAATTGAAAAAAATGAAAAAAATGAAAAAAAAAATGAAAAAAATTCCAAAGACAACTTAACCCAGCATTGTAGGGGTTAACGATTATGGAGTTTTAAAGGAAATAATATGGATAGCATAAGACAACAACACATGGAATTGTACTGCTAGAAAAAATACTCCGATAAGAGACATTGTGAGTTTCAAATTTTCGATCTTTATTTTAGATCATCTTCAGGAACTGAAGCATTGAGTGAGATGAACTGTTTATATATAGTAGGAAAGTTTGAGAACAAATGAACTAGATCAATTACATTACCAACAAAAGGAATGAGATTACGTGGGAAGTAATTGAAAAGGGTACCAAATGAATAGAATAGGATAAACAAGGGAAAGGGGGTAAGAACACTAGTTCAGCTAACTTAAATGGTATTCAGGAATCTTTGTTTCACTGCAAGAAAGACAATTAAGACAATTAAAATATACTAGATAATACAACATGGAATTGAGTGACTATTTAATTCTGTAAATGCCCCAATCTTCATAGGTGCG
>JAPZVO010002243.1:0-10182 GCA_029962745.1 Echinometra lucunter | reverse complement strand
CCTTAAGAGGGAGCTAGATAAAATGCTATCAGTATTTCCAAGTATTACTAAATTCTCGAATAGAAAATCATAAGATAATGTATGATGACCTTCAAAAATGCAATAACTGATGTCCATCACTTCAGAAAGAAATATATATAAGCTTAAATAGTAAGCAGTATAACAAAAATTGAAAACACAAACTTCATAATACACAGAATTTGCACAATAAATACAGGCATGTTTGATAATTTCATATTTACAGAACATGCGCACAACTACTAATATTTTACAAGATCGCCCAAATTATTTGTAAATATGTATGATTTATTTGACTGAGTAAAACCCATGGTCTAGGCCCTGTTACATGAAACTTATTATTGATGGTAACTTTGCTATCAATGGTGACTTCCATGGAAACCTTGAATTTGATTGGCTGTTGAGCAGTGTTACCATGGTAGTTACCGTTGATGGCAGAGTTACCATTAATGGTAAGTTTTATGCAACAGGGACCTAGACCAAGGTTTGAAATAAACCTCTTTGGGAATTCTAGCCAGAGATTCAAAACAGTCTTCTTTGTATAAGTACATAGTTTTCTGAGTCTTTCCCCTAGTGAGTTCTGTTAGCTCCAGATCCCAGAAATCAAAGAATTGTAACTCAGGGCTAAGTAGATACAGAGCCCAAAATTTCAATCAGGGTCTCTATCCTAAATAGTCGGTGTGAAAATCCTGCATATAGGTGCCACTGAAGAATAAATATCAGTCGCAGTTCTCAATGTCAAACCACAAAGTTTTTCTGAGTCCTTTCCTGCAGAGTCTTATCAAACTGGTCGAGTTCTTCCATTGCCGTGGCCCCCTCATCATCCAGGACTTCATAGTCACTGTCATAAGGAAAGAAAGAGGTAGGGTAATTATTAGAACTACAAGAGCTTCCAAGGAAAGACATTAAGGCCATGTTTTATAATTTGTCTTTATCATATCTAAGTCTTAAATCCCTCTTTATTTAAAATTCTGCATTATTGCATTTTCTGTTATAATGTGTATACCAATGATAAATGCTATGACCCCCTCAGAAATTTCACAAAGCGGTCTAGCTTTATGAATGTCCCAATCCATAAAACAAACAATAGCATCACTGAAACTCACAAAACCTTGTAATTACAGAGATTTAACAAGTGGCATGAATATGAGTTGTTTTTTTTTTAAACCAATAACAGTAAATTACCTCCTTTTAGTGATAATCTTGTGGTTATCTCTTGACCCAGAATACAAATTACACACACACTGTGCATTAGCAGAAAAAGCAAAATTTACTGCAAAATTTAAGTCCATTTCCAGTGCAGTATACAGCACTATTCAGGGGGTTCGCCCACTTGACCGAAGGCCCGTGAGGCCGACTTTTCACGTATCGTGTTTCCCTTCATCACAAATAATTCGCGATCGATATATGAAATAATTATGTCTCCTTCAGCATGTTTAGTCCTCGTTTCCGGATGTCACACACCTTCATTGAAAAACTTTCCGCTGCCCTTTAATACTTATTAAACTTCCTTCTGGCACATGAATTGATCAGAGCAGTGTAAATGATAGATTACAATTTGCTATTTTTCGGCCTTGCGGGCCTTCGGTCTCGCAGGCCTTCGGTGAAGTGGGTTGTCATCCTATTCAGGAATAATGACGATTTAATTGTAACTAATCACCAGAGTCAGAAAATTGACAATTAAGCAGGGAATGGGTTAACATCTATTTTGATAGGAAAGCACTGTATGAAATATCATTTATTTTAATTTCACTCAATTAGAGTGCTGTCCAACAAGTTGTTGCCCCAGAATATGAACTAATAGACATGTACCTGTTTACTAATGATATTCAAATTTATGCAAGTTTCCTCTCCAGAACCTTTGGGCACCACCTATTCAGTGTACCTGTTGTGCATAATGACATCTGCATCAATGGAATCCAGTTTGAATACATTAGTTGTTGCTACTTTGGGAAAGCCTCTGGCAAGCTTCTTAGTTATCAAGGGAAACTTGTGTTCAACAAATATGCATAAAATTAGAAAATATGTCTATGGATGTTTTCACACGTACCGAGAATGCTTAATTTGACGATTCTAGTGAAGAATCACTGAAATCGTCATTCTAATGATGCATTATGGCCGTCTGAATGGAGCGTGATTTGAAATGTGTAATTTGAAATGCGCATTTCAAATGATGGTCCGAAGGTGTTTTCCAGTGAGGATTCTCTCGAATTACGGAGCAAAACTGGCATGTGAATGGACTGACCTCCAAATTGTGTTTTGGGGGCGGAGCTTACGGTCACCTCCGCAGAAAGAACAAAGACTCGATGGCTTCGATAGCATCATGCACGAGTGATTGATGGGTACCCCACCTCCTCTGCTTGCTCTGAAATGAAAAACCTCAGAATCCACGAAGCCTTTCTTGGGCGTGTGTACGGAACATAATTTTAATAGCGTAAATGTAATTTCAGCATTACAATTACGCATTCTGGGTACGTGTGAAAACATGTCTATCATAAACCGAAATTATGATATCTGACTTACTCTTCAGGTATCAGTGGCTTCCTAGTTCTGTGTGAAATTTTCTCTTTCTGAAAGTTAAACAAATACAGGGGAAAAATCATAGATATATAATTATTTTACTAGACAAAAAGCAGCATGCGCAGATATCATTACGCCATTGGCATTAAGCCCCACATCTTTCAGATCATTTGAAGACCGACCTAAGCACCCGATATCGTTGCATTATTCATATCTACTGCAGGTATCACTTTAATTATGATACTTTGATTTAATGCAAATTTGCTGCACATTGCAGCGTGTTTGTGGTGCGTTTATTGCACAATGCTATGGTGGACTGTGCATTTACTGCACATATTTTTAGCTGATTGGCGTGATGTTTTATAACATGCACAAATGCACCCCACTCCTTGGGCCAAGCCTGGGAGCATCTTACAAAATGTTTTATTCATTTTTGCTCATGAATATTGATGGATGCTTAGGTCGGCCTTCTAATAGATCTGGACAAAATGGCGGAGCTTTATGGGCCTGGTAAAACCCTGCCCTAAGAACTTATAATATAAATTTTGCTTGTTCGGAGCCAGAAGGCGTTAACTCATGTCGTTTTATACAGAATTAATGCCTTCTGGCTCCAAACAAGACGATTTGTTTGTTTTGAGCATTAAGCTACAAGTCAGTGGACTTGGGAAAGATGAATGATGTGGTGGTAAAGTTGCTACCAGTAATAGTATGTGACAGCTTTCAGCTTTTCTGACTTTATTTTTCATCCATAGATAGAACCACACCATGCATTCAATATTTGATGCTGCCACAGCATAGAATGATAATTCTTGAAAATTTCTACTTTTAACATACCACCAGAATCTTAGCATTACATTTCATTAAAAGAATATCCTTAGGGGTCTTACCTCTTTCCTCTCAGCTTGTCTTTTCTGATGAATCTTTCTTGTTTCTTGTCTCTTGATTGCCTTTAAAACAAAGAGAAAAATATAATAATACAAGGAATATATTAACCCCCCTCTCTCTTTCTGTCTCTCTCTCTCTCTCTCTCTCTCTCTCTCTCTCTCTCTCTATATATATATATATATATATATCTAAAATTCACAGACAATTGGCACAATTGGTATTTGTTTATGAATAGCAAGTCAAATGCAATCCTGTACTTATACATACAAGGTGGATGTGACCATCTTGAATACTCCCCAGCTGAAAGGAGAGGCTGAAAAATATGTAGTTTCTCATTTCTAAATACATATGATAATGGTAGTAATGTGAAGAAAAACTAATCAATATAAATTCCTATTTTAAGGTGAATATAGCTTGTCAGCCTACTCATATTTCAAAACAACCCTCATTTCAAGTACATATTTAAGTTGGAAAGAGTTCCATATGTACCCCCACTAAAAAAAAAAAAAAGAAAGAAGTTCAGACTTCAGAGACACCGTATTTTCCACCGTTTTCTTCTTAACTCTTTGTTTTTACTTGACTTACCATGCCTGCCGACGTGACTCGAACCCGGGAAATCTACCTCTCAAGACCGACACCTTACCTATCGAGCTAGCGAGAGATAGCTGGAAGTGAAGGGTCTCATAATGATTATAAGCTGGAAGTCATGATTAGTCTAACTCCCAGGATGCATTGCTCTTATTTTTCTGACTAAATAAATCGATGTCAATGTGAAATGCACGGTTTACGGGTAAGCTCTTAATTCTGACGGAATAAACCCATATTTCTTTATTTATAGCATTTTTCCATGTTCAGTATTTGATATTATGATTAGATCTATCATTCCAAGTCATATCCTTATATTTTTTTTCAATTTTAGCAGGGGGGGGGGGGGGGTACATACGGAACTCTTGCCTTCAAGTTTAACATATGTTGTAACTGTTCAATACCCCATCCCTAATGCATGTATGACATGGCCATGTACATGTAGTTATGAACTGTAACAAATGTGATAGGGACTATGAGGACTGTTGGGTAAACATGGCACAAAAACAAAGCTCTTTGCTGCTACTGTTTTCAGTCCACACAAAGGATCACATACCAGTTCTGTTAACTTTTGACTTTCTTCATAGACCATCTGGGCATGAGCATTTGCCAGGAATGTTTGTAATTCTGGAGAGAGAAAGAGAAAGAGAGGGAGAGAGAGAGAGAGAGAGAAAAAGAGAAAGAGAGAGAGAGAGAGAGAGTGGGGGGGGGGGGGAAGGGGAGATAATGGTTACAATTATAACTGTAAATTCATTACATCCATTACAAATAATTTCTAAATAGTTTATCATGAAATTAGAAAACATTTACATGTACATTGCAATACTTATATAGAAACAAGGACAAGTCAAGAATTGGGGGTTAGGATGTTGGTTGGTTTTATTTTCCGCATTAAAAAACATCAAATACAAACATATACATGTAACTATTCTAAATAAATAACTGAATTAAAAGTACATTAACAGCTGGAAAGCTTTACTCAGAACCAATAACAAATAATGGCTCTGTCCATGCTAGAGGTCGGGGGGGGGGGGGGGGGGGAGAGAGATTAAAGAATTAAAGGTTTCCATATTTCGCATTTTGTGAAATTCATGATTAGGAATGATTTAAATGACAGCTTCTTATAAAATTTTCTTACATATAAATCACAATAATCTCGGGAAATTTTATAATTTCTTCCATGGCCTAGTAAAAATGTTTTTATGATCAGTAATATCTAATTTGGTAAAACAGAAAACTTACTTGGATCATCCTGTTCAGGTTTGTAAGCATAGTTGGGATCTGTAAATTGATATGATGGCAATGACAGGTTTGTGTAAGTATGCTAGACTAGAACATGTGATCACTGGCAGAACAAAAACAAAAGTAAAAAAACAAAAACAAAACAAGATAAAAGAACACCACAACAGCAAGACTGGTGGTCTTAACATGTAGATTTTTAGACTAGAACAAGATTAGAAATGCTGAAGAAAAAGAAAAAAAATAATACTACACGATTAATAAGAAAAACAATGTTAGACCTCTAATTGAAAAACAAAGCATGCCCTAAGAAGGGACATTCATATTTCATAATTAAAACTGAGTGACATAAATTAGAGTAGGCATAATTTAGGATGAAGAACTCCATATTACTAGATTTTTTTCAAACTTTGAAATTAATATCTTTTGAATGAATTATAACTTTTAGTGGACTAGAGGTCTAGATAAAGTGAAATAAAAATTGTTGCTTGTGTCAGCCATGGCCATGACATGTCTATGTCATTCCATGACAAACACCTGTCGTTTAAAACTGAAACCCAGATTTGATTTTTTACTACTTCGAGGCCGCGTTCAAGTGACCATTTTTCACCCTTGAATCACAGTTTTCAGAGACGTTTAGTTTACACCACGCTTGCGTTCCATTGATTTTTCACAGGTCGTAAAAATAAACGTCTTTCAAAACGCAAACATGAAACACTGAAAAAGTGAAAAAGGTACGTTTTGATTGAATCATGATTTTGCAGAACCACAGTCGCTAAAATTCGATTGAACGCAACCGAGATCTCAATCATGATTCTACTATTGCTTTCACACCAACATGACCAAACGAGAGATTCTCGTTTAATTATGATTTTATGAAATATGAATGTCCCTTTAACTTAAGTCTAAAAAAGCCGACTAACTCAATCTATATCTAGGCCTACCAACATAATTTTTAACACATGGGACTGCACTAAGGGTACCTTGCAGAAATGGTCCCGCATTTGGAAGTCTCTGTCTGATATCTCCTGAAACTAATCTTGATTCAATTGGTGGGTGGAGGGTTACCGATTGCCAGAACAACTTAGCACAAGCCTTGTCCTCGTCACTAGAACCGCTGAATTCCGTCATTTCAGAAAATTTCTCCTCCCCCGGTAAATGGTTTGCAACGCTGTTGCAGAAGTTGGCGGATACGGAAGACGCCATTTTCGTTGCCAAGTTACTAGCGCTAACTAGCTACTATAGTCTCGAGATAACTCTAGCTAGCTAGCTGTAGCTAGCGCTTAACCCATAGAAGTATATGTATCTTTTCAGAGGTCTAAATTCAATTCAATTCAATTCAATTCATAGTTTATTTTGCAAAAAGCAGACATGGCAAAATACAAACAAAAATGCACATTTAGCAGCCAGAGGGTTGTTTAGTAGAACATGTGGAAAAAGAAAAATCAGCGGTTTACAACCATTTAAAAAGTTAAGAAGTTACAAAGTTTAAATGGTTAAAAAAAAAGCTGGCCTGGGTGACAAAACTATAATTTTAAAACTATACAAGATAAAACTGATATTGAGATTAACAGATGGGTTACAAAGGTCACTGATGATTAAGAAGGTGAATGAAATAGGGTATTGCACTTTGTTTGAAACGGGAGGTCTTACATTCCCCAACTGTTCTGTATTTAAATGCTATACGAGTGAGTGCAGCGAGTGAGGAAAACTTTACACCCCTTGATAGCCTCAAACTGTTGTATATTCGATCACCTAACTGCCAAATACAACGCTATTTGGCTCATCGCTTGCCATCCAAAACAATTCTGTTTCTATATGAACAAGCAAAACAAGCTACGGACTCATTTTCT
This sequence comes from Echinometra lucunter, assembly GCA_029962745.1. Taxonomy (NCBI): domain Eukaryota; kingdom Metazoa; phylum Echinodermata; class Echinoidea; order Camarodonta; family Echinometridae; genus Echinometra; species Echinometra lucunter. Next base: position 3,082 of record JAPZVO010002243.1, on the reverse strand, counting down.
TTCAGATGTAGATTTGCCTCCAAAATAATTATTTTGATGATGTACATCTTCCCACAGAATTTGAGGACAGTTGGATACTTTGCTGTAAAAGCACCATTGTATTCAAACTTGTTGCTGAGCAAATAAGAGTGTATGATTCCTTTGAAATATTTTTTTCTTCAGATTTGATAGGTGAGTGTAGCAAGAAAGAGAAAGATGGGTATTTAAAAATATACTGTCCTAAGAACAGGGTTTTGTATTGTCACTTCAATCTCATTATTCTAGTAATACATTTCATCGGCTTCCTCCATTCTCATAATTGGTGAGATAGGAATAGGCCATTGATCATAGCCCTTTATCTCATGAAAAATTCTTGTTTAAGCTCTTCTCGATGTTTGACTCGACTCCTTGCACCTTTATTACTATCATTTTATGAGAAGAAGAATAGTATAACATTAGATAGACAATCAGATGCAAATCAGTTTCATTTCATAAGGATATTAACATAACCAGCTTTGGTTGAGATACTTAAAATGCAAGGCAGTGAGTAGAAGAATAGTATACCATAAAAGAGAGAGAGAGAGAGAGAAACAAGTTGCAAGCCAATCTAACCACAACTAGAGATACCTTAAAATGTGAGCTAGCGAAGCGAGCCAGTGCTGGAAAGTTTTTCGTTATCTTTTTACTTTGAAATTCTTTTTTCTTCCCCATTTGCCCTTCCTGTTTATTTATTTTTTTATAATACTCTTAGGGAATTGCATGGGCTATGTAATTTCTGATTGTGAATTATTGCGGGCAGTGTTAATGCAGACCATCTTCCTACCAATAATATTGGGGGATATATCCCCATCCCCCTTCCCCAAATCGACACCCATATTGTTGCTTAAACTATTTTTTTGTTGCTGGCTACAGTATATTCTGCAATCAAATCCTCATAAAAGCAGTAGTTTTAAAGAGAGCCATTCCTGAAATAGTGTTTAGCAATACTGTCTGTTGGCTATATAGTCGCTCGCTTTATTTTTGCTGGGGTTTATTTCGGCATGGCTTTCTTTGATGACAGGTAAAGGTAAATTGTTTGCTTTTTAATGAGTTATCATTTGAATTCGTGTATATATATATATATATATATATATATATATATATATATATATACATATATATCACTTTTATACCCGTAGATTAGAAAAATGAGATCAATAGCACATTTTTCAATGGAAAATGTTGATAGCTGAATGCTAATCACAATACGCATTTATGGGAATGTTATACCAAATATGGAAGGGAACCATGCATTGTTTGTGTATATAATATATGAATATTGTACATTTTTGTATCTTCAAGGTCAATATATCACTTGACTTAAATGCATTAACCTTGAAAAATCTATTGTGAACTATGTAGAACTATTAAAGCTTCATGTCATCTCCAGTTTTCAAGATAGTTGCCCATAATGTAGGGTGTGAGTAACTATGTGTTCCTAAATGGTTGCAAACTGATGTTTATCTTCATTTTCACCATCATATTTTGACCAGATAACCTTCTGGAAGTGAAATTTCACTGATGCTGCCCTGAAATATTGGAAAATGTCTACATTATTACTAATTTTAATCATCCTACCAGTTGGGACTAATGGTGTAATTTAAAGGACGAATTTGACAATTTAGAAAAAAATAAAACTTTGAGGGCGCCCTATGCCCAAAATGCAATGAACTTTTGTCGTGATTTTTTCAGAAGTTAAAGAAAACATGTAATAGATATAGCACAAATGAAAAAAAAAAATGCATTTTGCTTGCTTTGTTTTTATGTTAAATGATAAATAAGGACTTTTCACCTTTTGACATTGCCTAGCCTATAGTGCATATGGCGGCCATCTTGAAACATAGCCGCCATTTTATATCTAGACATCAAGAAATAGTCATATCTTCAAAATAACCTCAGATCTGGATTCTCCATCCCGAAAAACCTTTATTTCCATTTTTTAACATTCTTAGGATATTTAAAGTAGGTATAACAGAAAATCCAAGATGGCCGCCGGCGGCCATTTTGGATTTTCGCGTATATCTCAAATTGCTCAATGCTGACAGAGCTCCAGCATATGGATTGTTGAAATAGAAGGTCTGAACAGTCGATATCAATTAAAAAAAAAACTATAACATTCCAATGCAACCTTACCCCCCATGGCTACCGGACTATCTGAAGCGAAACGAAGTACTTGTAATGGACACACGCGCAAAAAAAAGAACGGGATATTGCAGATGACAAAATTTCAACAGAGTATAAGTCTAGAGCGAAAAATGACGAGATAATAGAACAAGTGATACAGAAGTAGAAGGAGACACGAACCAGAAAAATTGAACGTTACAATGAGTCTGGTACCATACCTTTGCGGATGTATAGCGGGGGGGGGGGGGGGGGGGGGGGGGGGGGGCGCGCACTTCCGACCCATGCCAAGATTTTTAAAACAAAGTGTACAGTGTGCCCCTCCCCTCCCCTTACAAAATCTAATGACCCGTGTCCTTTTGTTACCATGGTTACGGTCAGAAAAGATTCAGATAAGCATCTCCCTGTAAAAAGACAAGGAATAGGCTTAGTATAGAAAAGGAAAATAATCTTTGAAAATCTTGGAAATTTCAAGTAAAATGAAAAACAAATAAAAATAGGTGTGAGATCATCAGTTCTTGAATGAGAGAAGAAGTGGAAATTGTAATGTTCTAGAGTCGATATTAAAACATGAACCTCACTACTACAAAATACTCACATTCGAGAATGGTCAAGGGCCGCCTTATTCGAATCAAAATATTTGGCAAACATCGAATATTCTCGAAGTGCTATAGATAAATAAATATGAATCAGGAAGGATTGGATTTGAAAGAGTTCTTGGCGATAGAGAATTAACGTAAGATGGCGCTATATAATTTGCCATGTAAATCTCATGAACTAGAACATCCAGCCTGAGAACCTAATTACCGGGAGAAAAAGAAAATGCTGATTACCCCCCCCCCCCCCCAATCTCGGGCTCTCTCTCTCTCTCTCTCTCTCTCTCTCTCTCTCTCACGTATCTAATAGAGAGGGGGGAAGCTACAATGATAATCACTTGGGGGGG
>JAPZVO010002242.1:0-10186 GCA_029962745.1 Echinometra lucunter | reverse complement strand
GTAGGACACAGTGCTTTCTACAACTGGAACTCTGTAACACACATGATTTATTTCTGGCAACACTTGATCCATTACTTTCATAAAAGCCTTAAAGCAATGACTAGAATATTTACAGGCACCAGTGTATTATTCAGCCACACTGATAAAAAAAAACCTCATCATTATTGTTCTGATCACACACTTAACATGGAGCAAAATATCAAATTACTTCATGTTATGAACCTTCAGAACTCTCTTTGATAACTGATCAACATCACTAAAATTTATGATAAATTAAATGCTGCAACCTATGAGATGCAACAGTGCAGATTGCATGAACACAATATTAATATTTTTGGACTGTATTACTTGAGTGTTCCTCTGTATCATGTTCCAGTGTAGTCATTCAGGAAATGCTACATTATTCATTCCGTATACAGGTATTGTTTGATTGTGCATACATTTACGTAACACTCATTTTGGAAAGCAACTTCTAAAATGTGATTGGAATTCAAGCTGGACCCCTGAGTTTGAACAGAGGACATGAAAAGGAAATACTTAGGAGACTTGGGAGTAAGGTGCTTGTGAACATATACATGTAACAATTGTCACGTCATCATACACTTACCATTTCAAATGTACAAGGGACCAAACAGCCAGACATTGTTATAATCACCAAATAATCCACAACAAACAAGGGTGAATATCCTGAATTATGTGGAAAGGATTAGAGGAGAGAAGGTAGATGAACACAAACAGGCAACTGCACAACAGTAATGTTTTAACTAACCTGTCTCTTCCTCTATCACTATGGCCATCAGCAGCCATATGAGGTCGTCTGACATTGCCCGGTCCACCCTGGTGGTGTGGTTGCACCGTTCGATGCGTTGCATGCCTCCATCAGCCTGTCGCTTTTGGAGGGAGCAGAATTGTGTGATTTTGCCTGTCGTCCATGCATGTTTTGTTTTTTGTTTTTGTTTTGTTTTATCCATTGCACATCAATACCGACAATGGGGGACAAATACAATAACAGAAAAGAGCTAAGCAACTGATGACACAGACACAAAAAAATATTCTGCTGGAATCTACCATTAGTGCTGTATTCCAAAGGTTATCCATCTTTTCATATCTGTATCCTGCAAATTCTTTGGATTTAAATTTCTTCCTAACCATTTTTATTCTTCTAACCTTTGAATCACAAGTATTACCAATATATTATAATAACTTGCCATGATGGAATAAAAGATAATCCATGCTTGCAGTCATATGCATTTCCTTGGTAATATTAAAAATTGTTGCATGCATGTCTAAAATTAAATGGGCCATGATACAATAGAATAAATGCGAATTCTAACCAAGAAATTTAACAGAAATGTATACAAGTCTACTGATGGTGATATTTTTAATTTATAACCAATGGCATCATAGGGTATTTCTTTCACCTTCTCAAAACTCTGATTTCATAAATTGATACTATTATTTTAGAAATAACCAAAGTAGTACAGCACTAGTATACATGAAAGGTTAACTAATTTCATTACACATTTCTAAACTATAAGCTTCTACATGAACATGCAAAGATGGAGATGTACAATATAAATATATATAAATATTTACTTCCTCTTAAAGGGTTATATCACATTGAACATTTTTTTTATTTTTTAAATTAGATTAATTGTACGTAGCCCTTGGATAACATAACACATAATCAATTCACCAACAGAGAAGTATGGTAACACTTTTCCCCCCTCCAAACGCTTAGCCTTCTGAAACTGGGTTAATGAAGGCTGGATTCTGACATAAATCCCCCCTGCATATACCAATACCTTCATCCAAATGCATCAATATCAAGAATTATATTCAACACAAATAATCATGCAAAAGAATTCAGATACATAATTTCAGAAAATAGATAGACATGGAGAATGAAGATACAAGCTATCTAAATCATGTTTTTCATGCACATAGTTAGGCAAATGCCAGAGTTAGGCAACCAGTCTGCTGAGTATTATTTATTAATCAAACCATAACTTGGAGAAAATGTTCATTATTAGTTATATCTAATTTTCAACAATGAGCCTAGAAAGCTTTAACCTTCTATATGATTTACATCAGTGAATTTTTTTTGTGGAAATTACAGCAGATAAGGTGATGACAACAGCAACATGCAGTCGTATTTGGTAGTTACAAAACAAAGACTTAGGCCTGTTTCCACAAAGCAGCTATGTTTCACAATACCTTGCTTGAACTCCCAGTATAATTTTTTTTAGCCTATGTCCCATTTGAGGATTTTAAAATGAACTAGAAATGCCATGTCTGTCATGTAAATACAAGTATTATGGAATTCATTAATCTCTATTTGATGAAATCAATGTAAAGTTTTAGTCTCAAATAAGAAAATCAATAACAAAAATAATAAAACTTTTCAATCTAAGGTCCCTCTCTTTTACCCATTACTATTTTTCGGCAGCAACATACAAAACAAAGTGAGACTAAAGCAGCGCTAATGAAACATAAGTCAATAAAAAAAATATAAGAGTAAATACAGGCCAAAAGAAACAAAAGGCACTGATGGAGAGCTTATTTAGAAAACATTACCTCATCTTCCTCCCTCTTCTTATGTGCATGCCGATATAACCGGTAGAGCTTCTTAGCATCAAACTCAGTGAACATGGCTACAAAGGTCCATAGATCTCTGTCAAGTGAAAGATAGAAAAACAAAAAGAACCACACAGTCAGTGTTTAGAACATAGGGCAAATTTCCTATAGAAAATAACAGTAGGAAAAAAGAATGATACTTGGCAAATGGATTTTAAGTAAAACCTGTAATATTTGGACAAGACAGTACAAATCTGAACCTTAAATGGGCCTCACTATAGTCTCTAAACCAAATCAGAACTCGATATAATGATGTATCACACTTAATATCCAGAACACTGATGGAAAGACATTAATATAATCCTTGAAGAGAAGAGAAACACAGTAGATGACCACCAACAACTCTACATGAGTTGATCTTGGTATAACATTCACTGACATGTCTATCTGCAACAGTCTCTCCAACCCTCAGAGATTCCAATCTACCAAGCATGATTTTATCTCCACTCATATAGGCTAACATTCTGTGGTCATTTAAAATTTCTTATCCTTTTTCACTCAGCTTTGTTAAGACACATGCTTCTGTGACTAATGCTCATGTGGCAACCTAACACTTCTCAAATTCCTTACTTAAACTCTGGACCTAACTCTACACAACCTTAATCTATGTCGGGGGTCCTCAGTGGAACACCTCACTTTTCCCCCATGACCCCAGTTCTCAAGCGTCTTCACTGGCTACCAATACAAAAAAGAACAGAGTTCAAAATCCTACTCCACACATGATAAGCAATGCATGGTCTTGCTCCAAAATACTTGCAAAATCTTGTCTCAGAATGTGTTCCAGGCAAAAATCTTAACTCTTCTAGGACCAAACAACAGTTTAAAGAAATGTCTCAACTCTTGGAGAATTTTTTTTTTTTTTCTTCTGCAGTACCATCTCACTGGAATGCTCTTCAGCGAAGGATCCGATCAACAAAAATTCCTAGAAACATTTATAAAGAATCTGAAGTCATACATGTTCCCATCTTCATTTAGTTCAGTATTTGTTAAATATATGCATTTATTTCTTTTCCTATCTCTCCTTTCTCTCTTTCACTTACACATGTAAATCATATTCCTGTGCGTCTCAGAAAAGCTCACGAGATCGATGGCGCATTACAGATGCTGTATTTATTACTAACCTTAACCCTAACCTACCCTAACACCGAATGGCAACCCTAACCTATATCTTCGGTGAAATAAAGCCTACAGAAAATGTTGAATATCATCCACTGTGCTTACCCCTTCCATTCTTGTATCTTGTCAGGGTCGTTGAACTCTTGGATGCATTCATTGATGCGGTCTCCGATCTTGAGGAGGCACTGCCGGGTGTGGTTGAGTGCTCTTTCTCCCGATACGTCTTCTGGAGGGTTGTCCAACAGCTTGAGAGCCCGCTTGACAGCCTCATCCTCTCTTTGCACTGAAGATGAAATGAACAGTCCACATCAAGTATGATCAAGTATAGGAATGTAAAAATTCATGTCCCTTACTCCTTTCTTAAAGCAATTTCAACACAGTATTTCAAGGAGAGGTTAGAAAAGAGGTGTTCTACTTACCCACAGACATCTTCCATTACAGTGTCGGTATGTTGAAACATACTACTTAAAAATTTACTTCTAACAATACCCGTAAAATTCATAATTTTAAGATTCATCAAGAACATAGCTAAAGGTAAACATTTTTATTTTGTTAACTAAGAAATAGTCCATTAAACGTACAGCATCTTGCAGGCAATACCAATTGCATTCTTTGAAATTTGCTGCACCGATCACATAACCGGTAATCTCGGCCTGAAAGTTGATCTTTAGGGCAGAGGCATAGGTTTACTTACAGCACTGAATGTTTGATCATCCAGCTCTCCAGTGGGGTTGAAGACAACAGGTGTTTGCATGCATTGAATATTTCTCTTGACAGCACCTTTCTTGTTTCCTTTACTCTGTAAAAAACATGTCCAATTTCAAATGTCAGTTTCTATAGTTCTAAAAATTGTATGGGAATTATGTATTTGGGTAATGTGTAGTATGTAGCATCCTGTAAAACTAATGGCATGAGATTGGTAGTGGAACCTACCATTAAAGGAATAAAAGTTACATGCATGGAACGTTAAAGGAAAATGAAAGAACCATGATAATTCAAACCTAAAACCCATACATGTATATAGGCAAGATGGTCATGTCTTCAACACTGTCAGAGGCTTGCGCAGGATGTCAAAATTTAACTGTAGTTTTGTATAAGTGATATGCTATAGCAAATTTCAAATAAAGGAGCTCATCATGTCATTTCGTGACTTTCTTTGCAGCTTACATTTGAGGCTCAAATATCCATGACAAAAGTATATTAGTGCATTTATGTTATCATGCTTTATTGTACATTTCTGAAGGAAAGAGGAAAAACTAACCTTCTTTGGTTCTTCAATTTCTCCTTCCTCAATCTCTCTTTCCTCATCGTCTTCCTCCTTCTCAGACTCCACCTCCTCCTCTTCCGATTCCACTTCATCCTTGACTTGAGCTTCTTCTTTCTCCTTCTCCTTCTTTGTCTTTCTCTCCTGCTTCTTCTTTGGTTCCTTTTTGTTCTCCTTCCCTTTTTCCTTCTCCTTTTCTCTCTCCCTTTTCCTCCTCTCTTTTCTTTTTCATCAAGAGGTTTGCGCCCCTCTCTTCTTTGGCCCTTTGTCAGTGTCATTTTTGTTTGCGACTTCACCATTGTCTTTGTTTTCTGCCTTTTTCCTCCTGCCAGGCTTTTGTTTCTCCTCTGTCTCTTCTTTCACTTTGGTCCCCTTCCTTGGTCTTGCATTCTGTGTGATCTGGAAAATGATAGAATGATGATGTAACAAAACTTGCCTGCAGTATCAACTACTTGGCACAAAATAATAACAATTTTTTTTCCTTCTAAATATTGCAATTACACAAGTGCACCAAATAAGAAGTAAAAACAAATCAAAAAGAAATTCACAAAACTGATATCATCTGTTTCTTATACCGCAAAACCAGAGACTTTCAATAGTAAATACACTTCCAAAACTTTTGCAACAGGTCTAGTTTCACAGGTTTTATTTTGCAAATTTTGCTTCTTACACTTCATTTTATTGTTTCATCGCGTTCGAACATTTTTATAGAAAAATAAATTAATAAGAAAAGCCTAAATCTAGCAATTAATGACAAATATAGCAGACAAAACCCCCCCCCCCTAACATCTGACATAATACTCTACGGTTTTTATTTCTGGTTATCTGCAGGCCTACTTGTGTATCAATATTTACCTTTTCAGCTGCTTTGCTTGCTGCAGTTTCTTTCCTCAGCACCTTGACCAAATTCTCAGCTCTCGTCTGTAGCTGCTTGGCTTGGGGCTTTTTGGTTGGGTCTGCTAACAGGATCTGCAAGATTAGACAGAAAAGCATTTGAACGAGCACATCAAAGATGTGGTGCTCACCCGGTAAAGAAATTCACACAATTTTTAATTTTCACAAAGTTCTGTGTACATGTAGCTCATTTGCTCAACCAAGTGAACCATAAAAAACCCCCTCAAAATCGCTTCACAAATTAAGGAGAAGAAGCAGTTTTTGTGATTTCTGGATAAAATCCGCATAAATTAGCAGCATAAATTAGCATAAATAATGTTTGAGACAAAAAAAATCAAAATTCTGTGTGGAAGTTCTGTGTACTTCATGTAGCTCTACTAGATGAATAAAAAAAAAAAAATCAAAATCGGCCGACAAATGAAGGAGAAGAAGCATTTTTGTGATTTTTGAATAAATTTTGCATAAATTAGCAAAAATAATTTTCTAGACAATAATTCAAAATTCTGTGTAGAAGTTCTGTGTACCTAATGTAGCTCTACCGGATGAAACAACAACAACAACAAAAAAATCAAAATCGGTCGACACATGAAGAAGCATATTTTGTGATTTTTGAATAAATTCTGAATAAATTAGCATAAATGATTTTCTAGATAAAGTTTCAAAATTCTATGTAGAAGTTTGGTGTACCTCATGTACCTCTACCAGATGAAATAAAAAAATCCAAAAATCCAAATGAAGAAGCATTTTTTGTGATTTTCAAAAAATGTGCATAAATTAGTATATTTAATGAGTTTCAAAATTCTGTGTGGAAGTTTCGAATCCCCCACCTAGAGCTATCATATAAAGCAAACGGAATTGAAATCAGACAAGAAATGATGAAGAAGAAGCATTTTGAAATTGTGGATGGACGACAGACCCCAGACGACGGACGACTGACGACAGTCGCCAATATCTAGCTTGCTAAAAGAAGTTAAAAGATATTTTCGCATCTATTTGGCAGCGCTGTCAGATAATCAATAATTACAGGAGATTCAATAGCTGGGGCATAAAACAAAATTAAAATACATTATAAATACAAATTGCAATTGTGAATAAACAATATTAAATACTAAATAATATGAAAAAGTTTGATGAAATCATCGGTAATGAATGTCAGATAACATGTTAAAAATATCGTAAAAAACTATTATAAATCTACAATGATAAAATCAGCAAAAAATATTGCATTTAACATAGTGAGAGGTCAAGGAGAAAGAAGATGAAAGAAGGGAACAAAAGAGAAAACGAGAATAAGGGGGAAAAACAGGAAGGGAGGAAGAAAGAAATGTTAAAGAGGTTGATAGAAAAGAAAAAAACAGTGACTTAATAGCAAAACCATAAAGAAACCCATGAATTATCATGGCCTTATCTACACTCTGATTATAAAAGACATCTTCCAAACTGTTGCAAAATACATGCTCCAGCAACTATTGGTCTGCTATCAATACACTACAGTACACTGACTAAATTCTAAAAATCAACTCCAAAGCAAACACCATATACCAATATCTACTCCAAACCCTAAAGGCTCATTCAGATATCCAGCAGCAAACCCCTGTTGAAACCCCTGCACTTTTTTTTTTTTTTTTTTTTTTTTTACAGTGCCACCTATGATCAGGGGGCATTTCATCAAGTGTCTTGTCAGTGATTTTCACCGACAGTCTGTTTTAACCAGGCCCCTAAAGCCTCGCCATTTTGTCCAGATCCATTGGAAGGCCGACCTAAGCACCCATCAGTATTACGATAAAAAATGAATAATTCATTTTGTAATATGCTTCCAACTCACACCATTTGTTTGTACGCGTTATGAAACATAACACACATCAGCTTAATGCATGCGCAGTTAATGCACAATAAATGCGCAACAAATGCGCATTAAATCAAAATGTCACAATAAAAATGATACGTGCTATAGATCTGAATAATGCAACAGTGTGATCGAGATCATGGCAATAGCGGGTGCTTATCGGCCCCTTCAAATGATCCGAAAGAGGTGGGGCCTAATGCCATTCGCCTAATGATATCCGCGCGTGCTGTTTTTCGTCTAGTAAATTTATTATCTGTCTATTGTTTTAACCAACAATTTCTGACTAGCCTTATATACGGTATTAGTTGACAGCTGCTGATATAGCTGTCAGCGCCAACAACTTGTTAGTGGACAAACGTTGATGATATACCCCCCTGGATGTGCATGAACTTATCCATAATGCTTCACGCTCAAATAAAAGAGAGTTTTGCCAAAAGAACTTATGATGTCATATTCTGCGCTAAGCTTAAAAGAATTAGTTCTCACCTTTTTGCTGCTGGGAGGCTAAAAGATAATTTTTGCCTCATCATTTCTTTTTCACTGCCCCTCCCCCCCCCCCCCCCCCCACATATCCCATTCACTTATGCAGGTAAAAAAAAAAAAGGTGGTAGATTGCCACTTTATTTGTGATCAAGCCTTCACTGAAACTTAACAACCTAAAATCCAACTGCAACCTTTAATCCCAATCCTACATCTTCAATGAAACAAAGCCAGTAGTAATATCACCAGAGCAAAAGTTAGAGGACCCTTCCACTTACCTTATCATGTAGGTTGAGAGATGGGTCCATCTTAATGGCTTCCCAACTTCCCATACCATACTCGTAGATACCGATGAGAAGATTATGGTCATCATCCTCGTCCCAAACCACGTCCCAATGGACGATGCGTAACTTGGAAAGCAGCTGAAATCTGTGTGGTTAAATTAAGAAGGGAAGAAATGAAAAGAAAAAACATGATTTCATTGTTTTGGGTCTTTTTTTGAATACCGGTACATACTCTACTATAAGTTGAGAGAACAAAAAAACGCCCATAAAACAACAAAAAAAAAGATTCTACACTGAAGTTTTGCAACTCATCCAAGCACCATGCTGTAACTAGATGAATCCTCAACCACGCGCGGTCGAAATTTATGCCTCTGCCATTGCCAGGTCAGAAATATATGGCACATTCATGGTGATTTTTAAAAAAATTTTCATGTATACAATGACACCTTCGACCTTGACCTTTGACCTTGTGACCCCCAAATCTAATGACACCATCATGAGACCTTCCATATGCATACATGAGCCAAGTTTGAACTTGAACCGTCAAAGAATTGTTATCGCAAGGACAAGCGATTTTCATATATATAATGACCTCTATGCCCTTTGACCTTTGACCTAGAGACCAAAAAATCTACTCAGATCATTGCCCCTCCCATATGCATACATGAACCAAGTTTGAAGTTGATCCGTCAAATTGTTTTTGAGTTATCGCGAGAACGAACCATTTCTATGTACATAATCTCTATGACCTTTGACCTTTGACCTTGAGACCCCAAAATCTAATCAGATCATTAAACCTCCCATATGCATACATGAACCAAGTTTGAAGCTGATCCGTCAAATGGTTGTTGAGTTATCACGAGAACGAACCATTTCTATGTACATGACCTCTACGACCTTTGACCTTGAGACCCAAAAATCTAATCAGATCATTAAACCTCCCATATGCATACATGAACCAAGTTTGAAGCTGATCCGTCACATGGTTGTTGAGTTATCGCGAGAACGAACCATTTCTATGTACATAATGACCTCTATGACCTTTGACCCTTGACCTTGAGACCCCCCAAATCTAATCAGATCATTAAACCTCCCATATGCATACATGAACCAGGTTTGAAGCTGATCCGTCACATGGTTGTTGAGTTATCGCGAGAACGAACCATTTTTATGTACATAATGACCTCTATCACCTTTGACCTTTGACCTTGAGACCCCAAAATCTAATCAGATCATTGTCCCTCCCATTTGCATACATGAGCCAACTTTGAAGTTGATCCGTCAAACGGTTCTTAAATTATCGCGAGAACGAAAACGGTGGGCGGAGGCATAAAAATGGTTAATTTTTCAGGATTTGCTAGAATTCCAAATGACAATTTTTTTTGTTATGAAATAATACACATGCATAGTGCAATTCAACATTCCTTCATTCACTCTGTTAGAACCACTCACTTTTTCCTCTTTTCTTTGTTGGCAGGTATAGCGGCAAGTGGTTCATTCTCCTCCTCATGCTTCAGCACTGAAGGTGCGTTGATGGTGACGTTGGACAGCTTGAAAGTAGCTCCTCGTTTCTTACCTGAACAAAAAACAGACAATAAACAAATACTTAAGCAAGTATTCACAACAAGCAGTTCAGTCTAGATTTCACCCAGGGATGCCAGTTGG
>JAPZVO010002241.1:0-10191 GCA_029962745.1 Echinometra lucunter | reverse complement strand
AAAGAAATGAGTCTCATATTGATTATGATGAATCAAGTGAGTGATACACAAAAAATCGCATATATCAGACTGATAAGAATACAAAAATATGTTTTAACTCTTACGGTGACAAGGGGTTATGCCTGTTCCAAGATTCTACCAAATCATGAACAATGCTTACTTTTCAAATGCCTGCAAATCTTCAACAGTAACTCCTATACAAATATGTTGTACACAAAAGTTGTAGAAAATTTATTTCCCTTTCAAATGAAACAAAGTATTCCTATAAAATTCAATGTCATCCATGAAAATCATTGTGAAGGAGCACTGAGCTTTCCTCTTGGCCTTTACGTTTTCGTTTCTCATTTGTTTGCTATTGTTTTATGCTAAAGTGACATTGGATCCTTTCCAATATCTGCAGTTTTCTTAAAATAATCCTGTTGAAGCATATAGTGGCTGATAGATATTTTAAAAAACTATATTCATCCTCTAAACTCTGACATACTTTCATCAACATATACTAGTACTTCTTTTTAAGTGGAGTAATGGTCGATTAAAAATGCAAAGTCTCTCTGTCACATATGCTTGACATCGGCACTGTAACTTGTGAGACTAGATTCTAACGTTAGATCTAAGCGTTAATTTTAAAAAGGTAGCTAGCGAGGTAGGAAAAAAAATGCCAGGCTAAAGAAGAGTAGCATTAGCTTTTTTTTTTTTTCTTCTTCTTTACTATCCATTGATCCTTTCAAAGCTATTCATAACCGAGTACACAGGATTATCTTCAGATAAGCTTGTATTAGGGTTTCTGGAGAAAAAAATTATTTTGCTTATTTCACAATAACATTAAATTTTCTTCCTGACTTTGGAAAATAATAACCTTGAAACTGACGGAAATACGATTTTTTTTTGAAAAATTCCAGTTAATTAATGCAAAATAAGAGAATGAAATTGGACCATTTTTCAGCATTTTCCTGCCATAGGCTATGTAGTTAAAGTTGATATAAGAAAACAATCACAAATATTGAGATAATCACATCAATGGAAAGCTTTCAACCCCCAAAATAACACTGAGTGGCATTCAACCACAGAACAAGTTCAGAATGGTGAATTTAAGCGACTAAACTTCACCAAAATCTCGACGTCAGAAACGCCGGGTCGCATGCAGAAACCTAGGTCTTCAGTCATGACGTCACAACGGGGATTGCATGCGCCGGTGGAAGAGAGTGGCAATGATGTGCTTATGTAAAAGTGCATTCTTGTCAGAGCTTAGATTGCCATTGTAAATTTGTAAACGGGATAAAGTGAAAGATTTTCTGTTTTTATTTGAATGAAGAAACACGAAACAACATAATCCAGTAGCTGATTTCTTTTTAATATCGTCACGATTTCCTTTTTGTAGAGTTGTAAGGCGAGTTTACTTTCTCGGAAAACGAAGTTCAATCACCATTGTATTGAACCTGCATGTACGAATAGTAAATGTTAAGACGGGTTTCGTAGGTGTGCAGGATCAATTATGTGAATCAGTAATGCCTAGATCTATGATCATACTTATCATTCATATGTGTGAATGCCTCAAAAGGATGCAGTACGCCTATAAAAACAGCAAAATATCAAATTTGATATAGAGATTTCGAGCAGCTGACAATGTCGTAGTTGAACGATATTCATCCGCGAGTGATGCGGCTCCTGCCTGAACATTCTTGCAGAGAGCGGATTCTTGACTGGAAGACCAGCCGCCTACACCCGGCGGTGGATTGATGGATATTGCGCTGGAATACATGCAAACGCCAGTACGTACACACCTTGGTACACACACAAACATACACACGCTTGCGCTTTGGTGTACGAGCAGCCGGATCCACTTTCCAGAGTTCGTAATCTCACCAAATTCAACACACTCCCCCAAAATGGTGAAAATATCAACTAATTTCGCATTGTTAGCATGCATATGTAATAATTCTAAACCAGATAATTGATATTCGCACTATGAACTATAAGGAGAAGGTAAAGAATTGATGATAGAGTTCTGAATTATTTGACTTTTCAGCCTTTGGAAAAAAAAAAGCAGAAATCTCTCTGACTCTGTGCACATGTCTTGTATGGAACATCCGGGTACGTAAAAATACGTTCACCCCCTCGTGACGTCACGAATAGAGGACAAGATTCGTGACTGGTTTTGCCGGCTGAATGAGGAGGCTATATATTGACATTTCAGTTGAGGATATCCAGGAGCCAGAAGATTTTTGTGATTTGCCATGCGAATAAACAATTTATGAATGACATATGCTTTGCGTAGATACCAAATTTATGGACATTTATTGCCTTCTTATATCTACTTTAAGAAATGGCACAAACACGAATGCAAATTTTGAGCTTCCGGGATCCGATACGACTTTATAGTTAATGTCAAAAGCTTGTCCTTTTCATGACCAGATAGGAAATTTTACAATCTTTCTAATGGTATGAATTTTTTATAGGTTTGAATATCAGGAGCCCGTTTCTCGAAACCGTCATAAGTCAACTTCTCAGCTAAGATCGCCGCTAGTAGGCTAGTTGTCTGCTACGTGTTTCACGAAGCCGTGTTTGCCAAGATCAACGCCAACATCCCGACTAAGAACTTCTGACGCCTCTGACCCTGTCATATCTTTTTTCGTTGATATGCAGGGCCATCACATGCCACTAATTTGGTAGATTATGGCTGGTCAAAATGGAAGCTACATAAAATTTTTAAAAAATTCAAATCTATCTTTTCTAAGGGTTCATGCAATCAGTAATTCATCCTTGCTCATGTATAAATATTATATTTCATGTTTCATATGAAACGATCTGCAAAAAAGGTTTCCCAGGGGGTGTCTCCCAAGATTGTAACATCTCACAAAAGAACGCAATTCTGCCACGTCAGGCAAGGTATAGTCAAAGGGATAGTCTGTAGATTTCAGACCCATATTTATTCAAAGATAATTTATATCGTAGATTTTTAAACAAAATACTTTTTAAGACACATATTTTAGCTTGTAATTTGCCAAAATTATGCATATCAACGTTTTGGTCAAGACATGACGCTGGATAAATATTTAATTTGCCTCCTTTTTCCGATCATGAACATAAGGGTTTATTTTGCAAATCTAGTGTCCCAGGGGTACCCATCTTACGTTCAAAATGACAATGAACTTAATTACTAAAAACAGAATTTTATAAGTTTTTCTTTGGTTTAATCTGCCTTCTTTGAAAATATCTTGTATCTATAACCCCCTGCTACTATTTCTAATATTTGCTCTCACCAGTTCACTCAAAAAATTGCAGTTTTGATAATTTCTTTTTTACAAAATATATGTGTGATTGTGATCATGGCTATGTGTTGTCACATTTCCTCATCGATTCACAAGATATTTAGCTAGCATGCTCTTTGTGAAATGGTTTAGCAAGATTAGAGTCATCTCCGTAGTTGGCGGACAAAGATATGACTAATTTGGCGTTGATTTCCAGAAACAGGCCCCAGATGACAGTGCAAATTGAGAAAAAGTGACAAAAATTGTGTAAAACAGAAAACTTCAGTTTCCCATAGGAAACGCATGGGAAATGGCAATCTGAATACACACAGTTTATAAGGGTTTGCAATTTGTCTCGTATATTTATTTCTAGTGAGCCTAACGTCCGCACGCAATGAGTCGCCACGGACATCGACGCGACACTCACCAGTCATAAAACGTCACCTCTTGTTTTCAGTCATCCTCTGAAAATTATCTCCATCGCTGCAGACTTAGTTGTGGCTTTAGTGAATAGATCAGAATATTTACTTTTGCCCTTGCAAAGTCTCTCGTAAGGTCCGGCACTACAATAAGAGTTGAGCGCGATCAAAGTTCAACTTCCACACACACTCCTGCAAGTAACTGAAATAGTGCGTGCATGGAGTTCGGGCGACGAACACAACACATCCCTACTAAGCAGTTGTTGTCTCCCGATCCGATGATGTATGTTGCCTAACTTTGCAGTCAAAATGAAGTATAACATATGCTGATCAAGCTCATACCATTTTAAAAGTGGGGATGGTGTGATTTAAAAAATCAGAAGGGGGTGGCTTCTCAACGGAGAAAGTTCTACACGCAGAAGGCGAGTCAGCAAAGATCTGGCGCACGTGTTGTGTCTATGTACGATGATCGCGTATGCGTGCATGCGCAGAACTGTCGAGACATATCGAGTGTGGGTGGTGGTGACTCAACGGCAGCGACGTACGGACTCGCCGACCCGGAAGTACATAAGTAGTGACGTCATTTTCTTTGAAACGGCGCATTTTTCAAATTTATGCTTTCATGATATATTACTGATTTCATTTATGTTTTCATATCAAATCATGATTATGGCAAAAATAAAGTTTGTTTTTATAGTAGAGTAAGTTTAATGCCGTCGGGTTGCGACTCATTGCGTATGGACGTTAAAAACTTGTCCTTAAGTTAGGGTTAAAACTAAGGATGACCAGAATTTTCTCTTTCCATACATTCCAAACATATGAGATGAAAATTAATTCAGATCACATCTTAATTTCATGATGAATTTGCCCCGAAATTGTGCCATTTCCCCCCCCCCCCCTGAATCGCACGCTTTTAAGCTGACACTTTTCAGTGTGACTTCAGACACCCTACTTGTACACAAACGAGTGGGATGAGTGGTCACAATCACAATACAAGTACTATTTTGCCAACTGAAACACGCGTATGTGGGACCACACTAAACTAATTTTAGTCTTACCGTTCTGCTGCTGGTTAGGTGTAGCCATTCTTACAGCTGCCATTATTTGATCTTGTGCAGAAGTGACAGAATCTTCTTGAGCTTTAGCGGTTGTTTCTTCATCTCTCGTTCCTGGGATACGCCTAAGTGTCATTATTTCTAATTTTAAGCAACTTTTTTTCTCCTTTCCACCACCCAATCATTCGCTTTTCTCAAAGGATTTTCGCCCTCTACGATAGCAAATTTTTAGTCATCGTTGCTCAGCGGAATTTCTTAGATCGCAAACTTGCAAGTTAAAAATGGTGAGTTTAGCTAGTAAAGAATTCGCGAAGTCAGTGAATATAAATTTATATTTATAGGATTTTTCTTTATTGCAAGAATTGGCTTATGCTGGATTTTCTGAACGTTTAGAAATTGTGATACTAGCAGTCATGTTGTTTGCACAGTCCCACTCCAATCTAATTTTTGTGTGTTAACTATACTAATGAGAGGGAAAGAGAATGTGAGGAAGACCGAGGAAGAGATGGATCAATTGTGTAAAGGAGGATGGAGCCGACGTTGATTTAGAGGCATTATCGTGAAATAGGAAACCACCGTTCACTTTGTACAGCAGCACTTTATTCACACGCATTGGTTTCCTATTTCCACCTCCATTCTCTTTGTACACAAGTGCGTGCGTCAAATGAACGAGTGGTTTCCTAAACCACGATATGGCCGATTTAGAATTAGTAAGTGACAGATTTAAATGGAGGGCTGTGATAAGAAGACCCGACCACCCACCGAGGAGATTCATGAGCCATGTGCATGATGTGACTGAGCTGATGCTTGATGATGATGATGAATTTGATGTTACTAGTGCGGCAGCCCGGGCTGCGCATTGCATTCCAGTGGAAGCGTCTATGCCTACCTATGTGGGGCTCCCATCTCAGAATACGGATTCTTTTTTATTGAACAATTCAATCAAGCAATTTTAGGTACTTACAAACATTGTCGATAAAAAATCTTGTTAGGAAAAGGATGGTCCCCAAAATGAGTCTTTATCTGCCCAGATCTTTGATAAATCTTTCCAACAGGCCTTTGTTAGTTTGCAAATGCGCATGCGTAAGTTCTTGTTTTTATACATGTTTTTGCTATGCGAAACGGCGATCGCCGGGATGGCTTCAACTTGGCGTGCAAAAGGGAAATTTGATGGATTCTAAACACATTTGAGGTGAATATGATTTCTGAACAAAATATTTAAGATAGTAGCATTGTATCACTTGCACGAATGCCAGGTTATCATCAGATAACCTTGCACTGAATTAGGCCTGTACAGTGGAAATTGCTGACAATAGGAAAGTAGTGTTCTCTGTCACATTTCTGGGACAGAGGAACAAGAGCAGTGATCAGAAAAAGATTTCTCAAAATTCATTTGATGAAGATAATTTAGATCCAATTGAAGGAATGGAATGAAAATAGGATATGTTATCATACTGGGTGTAAAAAGCAAACATTTTCCAAGAATTTGTTGATTATTTTAGTGATTTCTATCTCCAACTATAGAGGGCAGCATTTCACATAAATTTGCACAGCTCACCATACCAATGGCTCCCTGAGTGGCATTGTATATATATTTTATCAAAATCTTATTTACTTAAGAAAATGTTATTAGTAGGAGTTTTCACTGTGGCAGATGAGAGCTCCACCGAGAAGCAGTGGTTCCACTCAGGACGCTGCCACGGAGTGGCAGCGTCCCGGGGCTAATGATGATGATGAATTGTGGAATTGATTGAAATAAAAATTAATGAGAAGATAGAAAAGATAACGAAATTAGAAATATGGTGGGGACTCACCCTTGTGTCTGTGTTTAAATTTTTCAAAAGCAATATGTGAGGTTCATGTAGATGATAGATCTACTCACCCAATAGACTAACAAATGATGAACAGATAGAGTAACCAGGTAACCTGCCCATTAAATATACACAGCAGAGAACTCATGACAAAAAATGCAATTACATCACGTAAGCGAGGTAGCCCATTAACTTAAAGTTAGGTTATTGCTTAATGTCATACCAGTAATTAAGTTTAGTTTAACACTTACAACTTCCCCCAAAATGATGATTTATTGCATCGTCTGCCCACTATAACTGCAACCTCTGCGAGGTAATGGCAAAAGTGACTAGCCTGGAGGCCCCTGGAGAGTAAAGAAATGAATAAATAAACGCTAACGCTACTTACTATTAACGGAGCCTGGCATTTTTTCCTATCTCACTAACGTAGAAGCCATTTCACCACTTCAGAACAATGGGAAAATCACTTTCCCATTGGCCTATGACACTCCAGCCTTGTAACTATCAGCTGTGGCCATTACGAACCCAACTGACACATGGGTCCAAAAATCTGCTATCCCTAAAAGAAAATTTAGACAAAAATTTGTCGTAGGGAAGCTGGTAAAAACTAAACGCTGTTTACGTTTCCCTGCCGTCTATTGTTAAGTAGATAGAAAATGGCGAATATCTTGCGCATGAGCATCAATGCGCATATAGGTGTGAGTGATCTTGCAGATGTTTTCACAAAATTTACGGCAAATCTTGCCATAACGATGCACGATGCAGTTCTTGTCGGCACTCCCATTTCAGTGAGATTACAGCAAGTTGGGACTTGCATTCAACTTTGTACATGAAGTTGCCGCATTGGCAGATACAGAGGGATTAGTTTTCAATTTATTTTTCACCGATACCATCACACTCTTGGCCTGTGATATGTGAAAAAAAATGTCACTACACCCTCTTTTTCTTGATTATAGTGTGTTTGTCAGCAATCCTGTTTCTTGTCATTTGACTGAAACTCTCTGCACTTCAGGAAAATAGCACCAATGCTGCATTTTTGACAGGAATTTTACTTTTAGATGGGTTTCTTAGGATGACTGCCAAAGTTACTTGTGGCTAGTGTGTAAAGTGATATGATATCTGTGTGCTGTGGAAATTTCTAGAATTACTAGAACTTCTAGAACTCTAGAATTTCTAGAACTGGCATGTGATAAAGTGATGGTAAGTCGAACAATTGTGGCAGTCAAATGATGGCACTTTGCTCTATGCAAGACTTGTTATAACTGGCAGTATGCATTACAGTCCTATAGCATGCAAGGTGTGTTATCTCTTTTTATAAAATTTTCATATTGTTTTTCATTGATTTTCTCTCTTTATTTCAGTCACGAAGATATGATTCCAAGACCACCATCTTTTCGCCTGAAGGTATGATAACTGATGATGTAAAACAGCTAGATGTAAAACGAGGGGGGTGTTTCATAAAGCTGTTTGTATAGTTACAAATGACTTTATGAACAACTTGAATATGGCAAGCCAAATGGAATTCTCTGTCATTATAAACTGCATCAGCTGAAGGTGAAATATGCAGACTTGGATTAATATTACTTTTGTTTATGAACATTTTTCTTGTAAAGTTTAGTTTTTGCCACAATTTGATTGAGATTATGGGAAATGCAGTCACACTTTGTTAAAACATCCAGAAAAACTCTGGGCATCCCATTTGGCACTTCATATTCAAGTCATTCGTAAAGTCATGCGTGCTTGAACAGCTTTATGAAACACCCCCCAGGGAGTTCTTGTTAATTATATATCAGACAGAATTTCCCTTTCCCTCCCTCTTTTATTGAAATGGGGTTTGAATTTTAAAAATGTCAATACCCTGGGGCCATAGCATACAACTCTGTAGCCTGAAAGTTTAGGCAGTGCTTGTTCAATTGAGACCATCATTTATAATTTAAAGAGCTAGTGTATTTACCATTTGACTATTTGAAGTTGAGAATGACAAATCATGTTGTTTAGAGGGAAATTTATTGATTTTCTAGGTGAACGTGATAAAAGATAAAGTTCCCTTTCTTTTAAAAAAAAAAATTCTCTCTTTACAGAGATAAAGGGAAGATTAGAAGTGTAGTTTTATTGAATTATTATCACTAAAGAGTTGCATTAAACCTCTGAAGACTTAAAGACATTGGTTAACATTGTTATGATTAAAAAAAATCTTGTTTTGTTACTTGAAAATGGGATAAGCATAAGGGTTATAGTGTAAAAATACCAGTCTGAAAGTTTCAAAGTATAATGTCCACAGGAAGTACTTTTAAATATCAAAAATGTGAACCAATGTTTGAAAAATATACGAGGGTCGGTTGCACAGAAGAGACATAAGGAGTGCGCATGCGCATATGACTCACCTTACCATACTGTGTGTATTGGCGTATCACGCGGCGGGAGGCACATAATGGCATTTTCAAATTCAAGCAAAGTGGTCCTCTTAGTGATTGTCTCGTGAGACAAAGGATAATAAAATCGCCGTTTGCGTCTAACTTACACCTTTTCATTCCAAATTATGGTTGGTTTCAGGGTTTTTGAGTACAAATACAAGTACTCATACACATATTTCATCTTAGTTTGAGAATTTTTTAAATCAGCGACTCACAAGGTTAGCCAATGCCTTTAAGGATTTGTGATTTATTCCCGTTATTTGGATTAAGTCACAATACATTCTTTCAAACCCAGGGCGTCTGTACCAGGTGGAGTATGCTATGGAAGCCATTGGCCATGCAGGTACATCCCTAGGTATCCTAGCATCTGACGGGGTTCTCCTGGCTGCTGAGAGGAGGAATACACACAAGCTACTAGATGATGTGGTATTCTCAGACAAGATCTACAAACTCAATAGGTACTCATACTTTTTTCCATAATTGATTTTTTTTATTGATCCAATCATATTTTTACATTAAAAAACAAACAAACAAGAGATACAAAGTATTTTGCAATATATACCAAAACAGATCGAAGAAAATAAAGCAATGAATGGATCTATAAAGTTATTAAAACAAGAAAGAAAGAAACCTCGACATCTCGTTATCTAACTAGAAAAGCAAATGGTGACTGAAATACTGGTAAAACATGATAATAGAAAAAAAAGGATTCTTTAGCATTTCAGCATCTCCTAACCTGCTCAAACAGGATTATCTAAAATGTCAGTCATAAATTGAACCCCATTTTGTTTCATGCATGTCTATTTTATTGCGTCTTTCAGCAATATATTTTCCAACAGTATGAAAATATCGTTCATAATGTAGAAAATGATGAATTGAAGGTACACATCCTAAGGTACTCATATTGGGCATGGGGATCCACAACACATGATCTAACAATTGCTTTCATGTTTATGATCAATTACCTACACTATTAAACCAATCCTTATCCACAATCCTGACCAGACATTATGGCCTAAATTCACAAAAGAGGTTTTTATGTAAACCTTATTTCAAACCCTGAAAATCATTAAACACATGTGTCCTTTTGTCCATTGGGGGGGGGGCAGTATAGGTAGTGCATTTTTATATGCTCACTTTCTGAGCTTATTTACTCTTATTTACGCATATATTATTGACATAAGGCATAGTTTAGACCATGGCTTAAAGTAAACCACCTTTGTGAATTTGGGGTCTATAAAGCT
>JAPZVO010002240.1:0-10198 GCA_029962745.1 Echinometra lucunter | reverse complement strand
CTTTTTCTGCTTTGGAGATTTTGGAGGATCTTGACCTGCCGATGTTGATAGGTCCCTTTGAGGTGATCTGGATGGTCGTCGTGGAGAGTGGGGATTGGAGCGACGGGGCGACCTCCGTCGATCAGATCGGGCCAATTCTAGGTCTTCACGACGTGGGGAAACAGAGGCCATTCTAACAAGACGCCAGGAGAAGTCCTCTTTGTCGGGAGTCCTAGAAGATGTCGTTAAGGAGGGTTTACACCTAGGGGAATGGACTGGTATAACGTTGTGCTTCCTTGTTGGCGCAATTATAGCATGAACACTCTGGTGCCGTTCCATGTCTGCTTTGCGTCCGGTGCGGTATTCACACTGGTTGCAGTGGTATTTTCTGATGTGCACCTCGCGCATGTATCTTTGCAATGAGTCTTTTTTTTTCATAACTTTTTTAACAAGAGTCACACTGGAAGGGCCGGGTAGTGGTGCGTCGATCATCGACGTCTTTTCGTCATCGCTTGTTGGAAGGCATGTTTCTGTACAGACACAAATAATTAGGTTATTAGCACCATGTCTTTTTATTTACCAATGAATGAAACAATGCAAATTATGCATGCCAATTAAACATTGATCATGAAACACTCATTAGAAAGATGATTTGCATTTTTCTTTTCTCTCTCTCTGTGCACGGCCCCTACTCTGGGAAGGGCTCTTGGGTTTCAATAACCCTATTTGAATCATTCATTTCGTCTCTATCTCTTTGGGGTTGTCTGGAAGTAGAGGGGTACTACTGCCACACCTCCCTAGCGGCACCAGTGTATGGTTTGAGCCGATCTGCATGGACAATGAATGTTCGTGCCCTTGGAGACAACTGTAGACGGAAAGCCACATCGGAAAGCTTATTGACCACTAGATATGGTCCAAGCCATCTTGGTTGAAATTTTGGTGCAAGACCCTTCTCTCTAGTCTTTTTCCTCATCCACACAAACTCCTCGGGCTGATTCAGACCTTCTATCATAGAGCTGCTACTGACGACTTGCTGCATCTTTCAAAGACTTCCGAGCCTTTTTATGAACATTTCTCATGATCTCTCGAAGCTTCAGGGCATAGTCCGTGTTCAGTGGTTCTGTAGTGCCCGGTATTTCTGGAATGGCAAGGCAGTACAACTTCACGCCCCATCATCATCATACTGGGCGTTTCCCCAGTAGACTCTTGTGCACAACTCTTATATGCTGCAATAGTGAAAGCACGGTATTTGTCCCAGTCCCTCAGCTGAGCTGCTCGGTCTAGCAAGGATGCTATAGTGTCAACAAGCGTACGGTTGTATCTCTCTATCATTCCATCCGATTTGGGGTTGTATGGAGTGCTTCTAGTCTTGGATATCCTCATGAGATTGCAAACTTCTCCAAACACTTCGGACTCAAAATTTCGTCCTTGGTCAGAGTGTCGATATCTCGGCACCCCAAATCTACAAAAGAACTCTTCCACCAGTCTCTCAGCAACTGTTTCGGCTTTCTCGTTGGGCACAGCGAATGCTTCTATCCACTTGGTGAAATAATCACCAACTACTACGATGTATTTGTTGCCCTTGGTGGTTTCTGGTAGTTGTCCTAGGATATCAACTGCAATCCTTTCCTTAGGATAGCCACTGATTCTTTGCTGGAGTGGTGCCTTCCTTGTCCCGGTTGGTACTTTCCGTCTGCACAGACATCACATTGGCGTAACGCTGAACAGAAGTCTGCAGTCATCCCTACCAAGAAGTAGTTCTGCCTTGCACGGCCCAAGAGCTTGGAAAGACCAAAGTGCCCTGACAACTTTGCTGCATGAACAAGGTCCCCTGGACAGTCCATCTGCATTACCATGTTTACGTCCCTCCCGATGTTCTATCTCTATATCATACTCAGAGATGATCTCCATCCATCTAGCCATCTGCCCTCTTGGTTCTTTGAATGTGGTTAACCATCGGGGAGAACCATGGTCAGTTCGAACAAGGACATGTCTTCCAAATACGTATGGTCGGAAGTGCTTCAGGAACATCACAATCGCCAAGAGCTCTTTCCTTGTAAAGCAGTAATTACGTTCAGGTTTGTTGAAAGTCTCGCCACCATAGGCGATAACTCTTTCTTTCCCATTTTGGATTTGGGACAGCACCGCACCAGTGCATAGTCACTTGCATATGTGTCAAGCACAAGCTGCCCAACAGATTCTGGATGTGCCAGAATGGGTGGTGACACCAACCGTTCCTTCAGCTCCTGGATTGAAGATTGGCAGTCTTCAGTCCACACACCGCTTCTGGTTCTGTTCGGCACTATCAGATAGTTTCAGGTCTGTAGTACACCATCAGACGACTACCAGCCCGCATGTATCTACACCGCCAGACGATCACTTGTCTGCTTGTGAACTACCACCAGGCAGCTACCAGTCTGTTTGCATACAACCAGACAACAACCAGGTCTGCAGTAGACGATCAGACCATTACCAGGTCTGCAGTAGACGACCAGACGACCTGATCCTACCAAACCAATGGGCAAACCCAGGTATCGTCTTTTGCTGGAGTGCAAAAGATCAAACACTTAATTCTACCCACGGTCGTAGCCTGAGGCTAGAAATCCATCCCAGGTGTAACAATGGGCAGATGTGGAAACAATCATGTAAATCTTTAATACCCCTTTCATATTGCGCTTTTCACCGGCGAACTTCACCGGTGAAGTTCGCCAGCGAAGGGGAAAGTGTCCAGTATGAAAGGTAAACAGGATAACTTCACCGGTGAAGTTCGCCGGCGAACTTCTCCACCTCTAGAGGTGGAGAACTTCGCCGGTGAAACAGCCAGTATGAAAGCAAACCGGAGAACTTCTCCTCTTTAATGACGTCAGAGGTCAATTTTTTTCTCTCCCGAAGTCTCCTGCACCGAGATTCCGCGCGCAACTACTTGCAAGCTCAGCTGAATACTGTGGCCAAGTAGATACCCTCGAACATTTTTTTTTTTTTTACCAACAATATTTATTAAAAAGCACTTTTTACATGTATAAAATTTTTTTAAAATATACAAATAGAGTAATTTGGGTTTTTTTTTTCTCGTAATACTTCCAAAATATGTTGTAATTAATTTTTTTTTTACCTTTTTGTAATAGATAAGAAGTAATGTTTACAATTTTCTTTCGTTTCGTTCTGCACGTGCCGACCACTGATACTGACACTGTTTACTACCAGATCTTGCCGTCAATTCATCTTGACAACTTTCATAATTGTTTATTGCAATTGGCAAGCATGAAAACAAAATTCTGAGATCCATGTTGTTGTTTCGGAATAAGGCTTGAGCTAGGCGATATCCAGAATCAGAATGCTTGTAATGTAGTTATTTTTTCGTTCGAGTACGATTGTGCGCGGTATCAGAAAATTAAAAAAGCGCGCGCCTTCATTGACCCCGGACTTCCGCCCGGGCCAATCGCCCATTGACTTTCGCCGGTGAAGAAATGTCAGTGCGAAAGGGTACATTTTTTTTTTCGCCGGTGAAGTGAGGAATGCGAGGCGGAGAAGTTCGCCGGTGAAGTTCGCCGGTGAAAAATGAAGAGGGCAGCGTGAAAGGGGTATTAGTTTACACTCATTATTGGTTGCAAAGCAGACATAGCCTGAATCACGTACAGTGCAATGAGCTCTAGTAAGCTGCAGTAGTCTTGCAGACAGCAGATTCCACCCCAGGTCCGGACGACCGTCCAAAATCTACTTCTATATCTGCATTTATTTTGTCAAAAAGGTCATAGTTATACTTTTGCATAAGCCATACATAAGCATCAACAAACATTAATTAATAACTACAGTTACCAATGCTTGATCTAGATGAGTGATATAGCAAATTAAAGCGTGTATTATGATTAATAATAATCCACTGCAAAAGGTCTAGCAAAATGCTTTGGTAAATTGTTACTGGACCAAAAACTGTCTAAACCATGCACAATTGAATCATAATCTGAAACGTATTACATCCTATTACATCACGTGACCAGCACCGTCTGTGGAATAACGCCATCTACGACAATGCTTACTGAAAACTAACTGTAAGAAGGATGATTTTCCTGATTCTAGACATAATTATACACGAAATAAATCCCATTTCGTGACAATATATACAGTCCTTAATGTCCACATTAGTTGGACAACCTTTGTAGACATCCTTGTTTCTTTGTTCTGGTGTCAACCTAATGTACTTCGTCTCCACCTAATTCTAACCCTAACCTTAACCCTATTGTTGTCTGTCCAGCTATTACACCCTATAGGCGTAGATATATATAAATATATATATAAACACAAAACAAAAAATAAGTTCCCCCTAAAACATATCCCTGTATTTTTTTCGATCAGGAACCTTTGATGACATCTGAATACAGAATCACGTAGCTACACGTCTCAGCTACATTTCCTGGAAAATTCAGGGCAAACCCTTCCGTAACGCTTCAGTGAACTAGACAAATATGCGAAATCGTCAATTTTTGAAGTTCACAGGCCTCGTGCCATGACTTTGATGTAGTGATATGGGGACATACTTTAAGTTTTCGGCGTTCGGCGTTATTCGTTACCAAACATGCCAAATGAGCTGTGCACCAAATTTCATGCTTGAGTGAGCAAGAGGTGAAAATGACAAAAACTGCAGCTTTGACATCTTTTGCGCGGTGAATTTGATCTAATGCGGAGGAATTCATGTTTTGGAAGGGTGTTTGCAACCTTTGCAATTGATACATATCAATTTACGGTTTAATGAACACATAATAAAAACAAAATATCACCATCTTGAAATTATTCAGTAATTACCTTATAGTTGTGCACTGAAAATCTTATTGATACCATTTTTAGCATGTCTACATGACCGGTGTACATGTATCAATGTCTCATGGCATTTTATTTGAAAGTTCACGCTTCAATGAGCACGTGGGACTGGAAAAGCTCTTCTTTCACCTATCGACCAAAATTCAATTGCTTAATGTGGTTAATCATCCTAAGTCTTCTGAGGGAGTTCCTCTGATTTGATTTTCATCGAAATCCCGATCTCTTACGCTTCAGTGTGCAAAAGAGACAAGAAAATTATGCAAATGAGCAAAACGTTTAGGGCATTGTCCCTGCTCCATCTCAGTGCTGCATACGCCAATACACACAGTACGGTCCGTTGAGCTATGCGCGCATGCGCACTCCTTACGTCTGGTCTGTGCAACCGACCCTCGTATATTTCTCAAACATTGGTTCACATTTTTTATATTTAAGAATACTTCATGTGGATATTATACTTTGAAACTTTCAGAGTGGTATTTTTACAATATAACCCTTATGTTTATCCCATTTTCAAGTAACAAAAACAGATTTTTAAAAATCATAACAATTTTAACCAATGTCTTTAAGCAATTGAATTTTGGTCGATAGGTGAAAGAAGAGCTTTCCAGTTCCAAATGTTGTCAATAAGATTTTTAGTGCAAAAAAATAAGGCAATAATTACTGGATAATTTCAACATGGTGATATTTTGTTTTTATTATGTGTTCATTCAACCGTGAATTGAAAAGTATCACTTGCAAAAGTTGCAAACATCCTTCCTAAACATGAATTCTTCTGCATTAGATCAAATTCACCTAGCAAAAGATGTCAGAACGGCAGTTTTTGCCATTTTCACCTCTTGCTCACTCAAGCATGAAGTTTGATGCACAACTCATTTGGCAAGTTTGGTAACGTATGAAAATTATGCTGCATGCCTTCAAACGCAGAAAACTTAAAGCATGTTCAGATATCACTGCATCAAAGTCATGGCACGAGGCTTGTGAAATTCAAAAACTGACAATTTTGCATTTAGGTCGTGTTCAATGAAGCGTGACTGAAGGGTTTGCCTTGAATTTTCCAGGAAATGTAGCTGAGAAGTGTAGCTACATGAGTCTGTATTCAGATTTCATGAAATGTTCCTGATCGAAAAAATACAGGGATATGTTTTGTGTTTAGATAAAACAAATTTCATGTATTTCAAGCACGACAACTCTCATGCCAATGACTTTCCTTACAACATACTTATAGATAATGTCCCCTCGAAAGAAAACGACAAAGTTTTCGGGTGTCATTATCGATGAAAATTTAAATTGGAATGAACATATACGTTATATATCTACCTCAATCTCTAGGAATGTTGGTATACTTTATAAAATAAAGAAATTTATCCCTTGCAAAACGCTCATTATGCTCTATAATTCATTGATATTACCGTACATATCATATTGCAACTATAATGGGCCAGCAGCAACAAAAACAAAACTCAGCTCTATTCACTTATTGCAAAAGAAAGCCCTTCGCATTTGTACCGGTTCACAATATTTATCTCACACCAGACCAATATTTTACCAACTGAAAACTCTAACTGTTTTCGACATTAATTCATTACAAAGCTTGATTTTTATATTTAAGTATTTGGATAACATGCTCCCTCTTTCATTTCAAAACTTTTACACCTTAAATAACACTATTCACCCCTACCCTACTGTAAATACCAGTTTTCTCCCATGTTCATATTGAAATGTCTGACACGTGGAACCCTCTATTCACATCTATGTCTTTTCTCTTCTCCTTTCTTCCTTTTATGTTCCTTCTCTCTTCCTTTTTTCACATTTCTCTTTCTCTTCTTATAGCCTTCTTTTTCTCTAATTTCATGGGTTTTTTTTTTTTCATTTTTTCTACAAGGCAATGTATAATCCTCCATAATTTGGTATATACAAATTCATTCTGACTTTATAACTTGCTAATTGTATTTGATCACCGAGGAACTAATGTTTTACAAGCTTTCCCTTTTTTTAGTTCCTCATTTCTCATCTTTTCTATTTCCTGTATAATCATACTATAGGTTTTTTATATGTATCTATTGCCAACTTGCTTCAATTTTTGTATATCATTTTTCTTATATTGTAATTTCTGTTTGTTTGATATGTATATAAAATACATGAGAAATAAACACGCTTGAATTGAAAAAATGTTACGTCATAAGTGGGCACTTTTAAGGTTTGATTTGCACTCAGGTCATAGAGGGCAGCTCTGGAATTTACGGAGCTACTATTTCACGTGTTTCGGACATGTTTTGAATTTGAAAGTTTACTGCTAAATTTGTTTTCCTGAGACAGCCCAATGTTGTAAGTAGAAAATCACTACATATTTATTTTAGCCCAATATTTACTACTTTGCTTCATGTTAATGATAATGATATTGATGGATGGATAAAGTGTATAGAACAAGATAATTTATTGTTGTTATATCCATACCTTTTCAATGTAGAGGTACCACACATAGTTTTTGGTGTGATGTAATTAACATAAAATGTAAACAAGGGATCATGATATTACGAAAATAGGCAAGAAGCTTATGAATGTTTATGTCAACATGATTTATGATTCAGTTATGAACAGAAAGTAAGAGTCAAGAAATAGGGAAGGTTTCATTTGAGTCAAGAAAGTGAAATTTTAGAATGAAATGACAGAAAGTAGGTCAGGTATTTTAGAGGTCAATTATTTCATGGGAAAGCTAAGACAGTGTATTATGCATATTATTTTGGGTTTATGGGAATTAGTTATTAAAGGATAATTAGGATACTGTTCTGATTAGGCCTTAAAGGTGTTGGTAGCTCAGATACAGATATAGATGTATTTACAGAAAAATGAATAGATTATTTGGATAAACATGAATATGTATTGCAGGAAGTTGGCATTAACGCCCTATATGCATATGCTTATGTGTATTTCATTTGATTGGATGTATGCTATTCTGATAGGGAGTTTGACACGTGCAAACGTAATGTCTCCTCCTTTTTATGCTGAAGGAATGTAAATGTCAGCCATACCGATTATGGTTTATTTGTTCTTTCCTTTACTTAAGGTTGAACCGCATTCGTATTCGCTGGTATCACCCAAGGGCACTGTTGTTCTCATCGTCAATTTGTCAGCAGTGATTCTTTCAGTTCATTTCATAATTATGACGTCGCCGTCACTACACCTACCCAAAATTCCTCTAATCTTCTTTAGTTAACCCTAAGTTACTTATTGCCCATAGATCCGTAAGACCTATGGAATCCTCTCCCAGAATGTATCAAATCCTCTTGTTCCCTCTACTCATTTAAAGCGAAAGTTAAGACCATGTTACTATCAGAATATTCACGGTAAAATTTCTGTGTTAGCTCTTCAGTCTTTTTCACAGTATCATCCTTTCTACACAGTAAAAAAAAAATTAAACAAGTTGTTTAAAAAAATAAACAACCACTGTTTACCTGGTGAACTGATCAGTCAGTTGTTTAAAATGTTAAACATCTCCAGTTGTTTAAAGTTTGAACATTTAGTTTTTTAAAATTTTGAACAACTTGTTTAGAAATCACAATTAAACATCTCAGATTGTATAAAGTTTGAACATTTAGTTGTTTAAAATTTTGAACAACTTTTTTAGAAATCACAATTGAACATCTCAGATTGTATAAAGTTTGGACATTTAGTTGTTTAAAATTTTGAACAATTTGTTTAGAAATCACAATTAAACATCTCAGATTATACAAGGTTTAAACATTGAGTTGTTCAAAATTTCAAACAACTTGTTTAAAATAGCAATTAAGCAACTGGTGCTGTTTATAAATGGTTGTTCAAATTAACTGGGTTGTGCAATGAAAGTTGTTTAAAAGGAGCTGCTGGTTGTCAACAAAAAGAATATGGTGTGGGATCATTAAGGTGCAAAATTATAATTCTGTCTAATTAGGTACATAACAGACTGGCAACTATGTAACATGTAACCGTCAAAAAATTTATTCTAAATACATTCACACACATTGTTTACGTTGCAAGGAATACATGCAATTCAAATGTAAGGTATTTTGACTGAATTGACATACAGAAAATTTGCTGCTCAAGTTTAAATTGAAACATGCTTGAATTTATCACTCTTTTTGCTACGTCATATTCAACTGCAATTGAGCAAGAGCTGCTATAAAACAAATCAATGTTAGAGGTCAGGCATTCACGTTTTTTCTGTTCTGTGGAGGACATTTCAAGACTGTTAAGTTGCAGTGAGAGTGCATTAAAACATGGACGCAAGATAAGAGTGAGCATAATAAACTTTAATAATGCATTAAGATTTAAACAAAAAATATCTTTAACTTTGCAGTGCTTTGACGAATCGATTCGGATAAAGCAGGACGCCTTCAACGATGGGAATTACTAAAAGTCTAACTGTCGCTCTGGTAGTCCTGGCAATTTGCTTCAAAGCAGGCCAAGCGACTGGTAAGTTGTAAGCAGCAACTCCTTTGAAGAGACAGTTTGCACATATGTGAGCTTGCCGTGGGCCCACATATTTGTCACTTAAATGTAGTGCAGAAGTTTTCTTATGTGTCAGATAAATAAGCTTTCTCTCCTCAAATTGGCAGTTATGATTGTTTATCTTTCTCTCTCCGACACAGTTTGGAAGAAATGGCAAGTGTATATGTAAATGCAGACATCAACATTTAACAGAAAATTGCCAATTTGCACATGACAATATTTCACATTGCGTCGCCAATATAGAGAGCACCCGATTCCAATACCATCACAGTAGACTACTGTAAGGGGTGACAAAAACATCACAGTAGCTACTGGTCTGGCATCATCCAACAGCTGGGGGACGGATTCTCCATAGTAGCCAACTGTGACTTTTTGTCATCTGTATGACAGAAGGGCACAGTAGCGTACTGTTAAACTTGGTCACCTGTATTACATGAAGCACACGGTAACCTACTGTAATTTTTGGTCACTTGTTATGCAGAAACTGAGATAGCAAAATATCTGGGGCCCACCTGGGTTTTGTCTGGGCTGCCTAGAGCCCATATAAAAACCAGATGTATACCAGCTGGATGTACCTTTCCACCTAGAACCCACAAGTACCAACACTTATGGGCCCCACGTTTTTGACGGTAAAAATGGCACATCGAGCATCGGCTGGTTCCAGGTAAAACCAGATGTATACCAGATGGGCATTCTCATCCAAAGCCCACAAGCACCAACACATATAGGCCACATAGCATTGCACCCTGGATTTGAAAATCGATCATAAATATCCATGAACGACAAAAATGACGAGATATTTGTTGAAATGGACATTTTACATTCCAACTTTAGACTTTACACAATAATTTCACTTTGAACTGTAATGCAAAATGTATCTGAATTTTGATAGATTGTCCTGCACGTCTTTCAGACATTT
>JAPZVO010000224.1:0-59219 GCA_029962745.1 Echinometra lucunter | reverse complement strand
TTTTTTTTTTTTTTTTTTTTTTTTAAGTGTCGACGTCGTTTTCTTGTCCATCTTTTCCTTTATATATCCTTAATGAAGATTATTTCGACAAAAATAACTCTATATTTTTGAAGGTTTTCCCTGTCCATTTTATCTCCAAAAAAAAAATTGTTGAAATTGTTGTGGGTTTTCTCTCAGTAATCAAATGAAATACAGGAATTTCAATAGTATTTCCCTTAAAGACCAATCATCCACCTATCTGTCAGCCGTGATATTTTTAATACTAAAAGGTCAATCTTAATGATATTGTACACACGCATTACACTTAACAAAACCTGTTTTCCCTTGATTTTTCAAAGTCAGCAAGTCATTGTGACGTCATGTAGGCGCCATTTTGTAAAAATCGCCTAAAGGTTATATCTTCATAACGGAATGTCAGTTCTGATTCGTATTTGGCGTGATGAAAGTTCGTATGAATCTGAACAACTCTTTCTTTAAAAGTCGTGCGCGTACACGTACGTCCGCGCGTCAGTGCGCGCGCAAAATTAAAAAATGCTCAAAATCACTCATGGATCAAACCAAAATCCATTTCAGGCCATTTTAAGCATTTCAAAAATTTCCGCGCGTAAGCGCCCGCGCGCGCGTTTTGCGCGTGCGCATCTCCTAAATAACGTAAAAACGCCGTTTTTTCACTTGATTTGCAATTCTGAGACATTTCTTGACCATTTCCATCAATTTAGAATCGATTTCAACTGACCATAAGGCCGCACGCGCGCGTCGAAGTTTGAAATCTGTGCGCGCGTCTATAGGGCAAATAACGTAAAAACATGCAAAAACATGCCCCTTTAAAATCCGCTATAGCTCGTTAAAAAGCATGGAGACCCCCTATTTTTTTTACATTTTCTGAAAGCCTATGAGTTGAAGATTTGAATTCATGAAAAAAAATTGGGGGTCGAGTAGTCGGAACGTCGTCATATTCTCATGTGAACTCAAAATTTCATTTTTTCAATTATGACGTCATATTTTTTACCTTTAATCAAGACTATCTCGCTTATTGTTGGTCGATTTTCACCGGAATTTCAGTATGTGGTAGCTGAGACAATGCTCTTATAAATCATTGCCTTCATTTTTCATTTTGAGAACTGCATCATGGTCTAATCTTACGATAAACGGAGGCATATCATTTTTTCACATTTTGCGTGTATTGTCTATGGGACATGACCTTTTTCTAATTCTTGATTCTACATTCCCGTCTTTTTTGAGCAACAGCTCCGTTATTTCTGCTCGATTTTCGCCCAGCTTCGAGTATGTGTTGCTGAGAAAATTCTCTATCGTAATTGTGCCATTTATTTTTTAATCAGATGTCAGGAACATATCGAAATTTGAACTGGAAGATATCATTTAGGAATCCGATTTTCCATCTACGTGTTATCTCTATGGACTATATTCTGGTCCATTGGTAAAGCACTGGTCTCACATCCTCATGGTCCCTAGTTCGACTCCCGGCGACGGCAGTGTCATTTTTTTTTTTTTAAATACATTTTTTACCCTTTTATATTACAACCTTTATCGACTTCGTTTACATATACAATGACAAATAAAGCGATAACTGCGTTAGTTTACCTGTTATGTCTATTGCAATGCAGTGTACATTACTTATGTACAACTCTATTGCAAATATGATTCATGAACGTGTATTGAAGTTTTTGGGATAACTTTGCATAATACTACAAATCAAATCGTCCTGGGTCTGTGATGCTAGTCTCCTTCTCAGACCTGAATATTTTTCAAGTTCATCAGGTCATCGAACATTAGATAAACTGGTGATTAGATGGTAAATAGATTACCCAACACAAAACGCTTTCAGAACGTTCTTAAAACATATTTATTAGGTCCGCTACATCTTCGTCTTTAATAATTGTTACAAAACATTTTTGTTAGGTCCGCTTCGTCTTCGACTTTAATAAACGTTCACAAAAGGTTTTTATTAGGTCTGCTACGTCTTCGTCTTTAACAAACGTTCACAAAACGTTTTCAGAACGTTCACAAAACATTTTCACATCGTTCCCAAAATGTTTACAAAACGTTTTTTTTATTAGGTCCGCTATGTCTTCGTCTTGAATAAACGTTCACAAAATATTTTCAGAACGTTCATAAAATGTTTTCAATACGTTTTTATTAGGTCTGCTACGTTTTAGTTTTTAATTAACGTTCACAAAACGTTAACAAAACGTTTTTAGTAGGTCCACTACGTCTTCGTCTTTAATAAACGTTCACAAAAAGATTTTAGAACGTTCACAAAACATTTTTTATTCTACTATGTCTTCGTCTTTAATAAACGTTCACAAAACGTTTTCAGAACGTTCACAAAACATTTACAAAACGTTTATATTAGGTCTGTTACATCTTCGTCTTTAGTAAACGTTCACAAAATGTTTTCATCACGTTTACAAAACGTTTTCAGAACGTTCACAAAACATTTTTAGCAGGTCCGTTTCGTCTTTGTCTGTAATAAATGCTCACAAAATGTTTTCAGAAAATTCAAAAAACGTTTTCATAACGTTGAAAAAAAACGTTTTTTATTACGTCCTCTACATTTTAGTCTTTAGTAAACGTTTGGAAAAACGTTTTTACTACGTCCGCTACGTCTTCGTCTTTAAAAAACGTTCGCAAAACATTTTCAGAACGTTCATAAAACGTTAACAAAACATCGTTCACAACATTTTTATCAGGGCTGTTTCCTCTTCTGTAAATTTTCTCTCAATGGGGACTTTAATTGGGAATGACTATAATCCTCTTGATGACCATGATAATGAGAGAGTAATGTTGTTGACTGTGATACAGACCCTGATGATGAAAATGATGAATAAAAGGCCAACTGTGATATACCTTTCATAATCATAGATATCATATCCTTATTAAAAAGACGACAGACCACCTAATTCGTCTGATCAAATGACGAATTAAATCTCGTTATTATTCTTTTTTTATTGGTATCCACTTTTTTGTGTAGTCGAGATCTCAGAACTGGCTGAATCATTTTTCGTTAAATTTTCAGGA
Organism: Echinometra lucunter; assembly: GCA_029962745.1. Taxonomy (NCBI): domain Eukaryota; kingdom Metazoa; phylum Echinodermata; class Echinoidea; order Camarodonta; family Echinometridae; genus Echinometra; species Echinometra lucunter. The sequence goes on along the minus strand of JAPZVO010000224.1, from coordinate 56,180 downwards.
GTTATCAGTCATAACGAGATCTCGGATTTTTAGTCATTTTCTAGTTCATCGGGTCATCGTGACGTCATCCAGGCGCCATTTTGTAAAAATCATCTCATGATCATATCTTCATAACGGAATGTTATTTTTCATTCATATTTGGCATGATGAATATTCATATCAATCTGAACAATTCGAACTTTTCAAACGTGCGCGTACGCGTACGTCCGCGCGTCAGTGCGCGCGCAAAATTTAAAAATGCTCAAAATCACTCATGGATCAAACCAAAATCCATTTCAGGGCATTTTAAGCATTTCAAAAATTTCCGCGCGTAAGCGCCCGCGCGCGCGTTTTGCGCGTGCGCAACTCGTAAATAACGTAAAAACGCCGTTTTTTCACTTGATTTGCAATTCTGAGACATTTCTTGACCATTTCCATCAATTTAGAATCGATTTCAAATGACCATAACGCCGCACGCGCGCGTCAAAATTTAAAATCCGTGCGCGCGTCTATGGGGCAAATAACGTAAAAACATGCAAAAACATGCCCCTTTAAAATCCGCCATAGCTCGTTAAAAAGTATGGGGACCCCCCATTTTTTTTACATTTTCTGAAAGCCTATGAATTGAAGATTTGAATTCATGAAAAAAATTTGGGGGTCGAATAGTCGGAACGTTACCATATTCTCATGTGAACTCAAAATTTCATTTTTTCAATTATGACGTCATGTTTTTTACCTTTAATCAAGACTATCTCGCTTATTGTTGGTCGATTTTCGCTGGGATTTCAGTATGTTGTAGCTGAGACAATGCTCTTATATACCAATTGCCTTTATTTTTCATTTTGAGAACTGCATCATGGTCTAATCTTACGATAAACGGAGGCATGTCATTTTTTCACAGTTTGCGTGTATTGTCTATGGGACATGACCTTTTTCTAATTCTTGATTCTACATTCCCGTCTTTTTTGAGCAACAGCTCCGTTATTTCTACTCGATTTTTGCCCAGCTTCGAGTATGTTGTAGCTGAGAAAATTCTCTATCGTAAGTGTGCCATTTATTTTTTAATCAGATGTCAGGAACATATCGAAATTTGAACTGGAAGATATGATTTAGGAATCCCATTTTCCATCTACGTGTTATCTCTATGGACTATATTCTGGTCCATCGGTAAAGCACTGGTCTCACATCCTCATGGTCCCTGGTTCGACTCCCGGCGACGGCGGTGTCATTTTTTTTTTTTTTTTTTTTTTTTTTTAATACATTTTTTGCCCTTTCATATTACCATCTTCATCGACTACGTTTACACATACAATTACAAACAATGCCATAACTGCGTTATTTTGCGTGTTATGTCTATTGCAATGCAGTGTACATTAGTTTATGTACAACCCTATTGCAAATATGATTCATGAACGTGTATTGAACCTTTAGGGTTAACTTTGCATAATACTAAAAATCAAAATCGTCATGTGTCTGTGATGCTAGTCTCCTTCTCAGACCTGAATATTTTTCAAGTTCATCAGGTCATCGAACATTAGATAAACTGGTGATTAGACGGCAAATAGATTACCCAACACAAAACGTTTCAGAACGTTCTTAGAACATATTTATTAAGTCTGCTACATCTTTGTCTTTAATAATTGTGACAAAACATTTTTATTAGATCCGTTTCGTTTTCGACTTTAATAAACGTTCATAAAACGTTTTTATTAGGTCTGCTGCGTCCTTGTCTTTAATAAACGTTCACAAAACATTTTGAGAACGTTCACAAAAAGTTTTTATTAGGTCCGATACGTCTTCGTCTTTAATAAACGTTCACAAAACGTTTTCAGAACGTTTCCAAAACGTTTACAAAACGTTTTTTTGTTAGGTCCGCTACATCTTGGTATTGAATAAACGTTCACAAAATATTTTCAGAACGTTCACAAAATGTTTACAAAACGTTTTTATTAGGTCTGCTGCGTCTTCGTCTTTAATAAACGTTCACAAAACGTTGTCAGAACGTTTCCAAAACCTTGTCAGAACGTTTACAAAACGTTTTTATTAGATCCGCTACGTCTTCGTCTTGAATAAACGTTCACAAAATATTTTCAGAACGTTCACAAAATTTTTACAAAACATCTTTATTAGGTCTGCTACGTCTTCGTCTTTAATAAACGTTCACAAAAACGTTTTCGGAAACCTTCACAAAACATTTACAAAACGTTTTTACTAGGTCGGCTATGTCTTCATCTTTAATGAACGTTCGCTATGTCTTTGTCTTTAATAAACGTTCGCAAAACATTTTCAGAAGCTCATAAAAAGTTTACAAAACGTCTTTATTAGGTCCGCTACGTTTTAGTCCTTAGTAAAAGTTCACAAAACGTTTTCAGAACGTTCACACAAGTTTTTTTATGTCCGCTACGTCTTCGTCTTGAATAAACGTTCACAAAATATTTTCAGAACGTTCACAAAATTTTTACAAAACATCTTTATTAGGTCTGCTACGTCTTCGTCTTTAATAAACGTTCACAAAAACGTTTTCGGAAACCTTCACAAAACATTTACAAAACGTTTTTACTAGGTGGGCTATGTCTTCATCTTTAATGAACGTTCGCTATGTCTTTGTCTTTAATAAACGTTCACAAAACATTTTCAGAAGCTCATAAAAAGTTTACAAAACGTCTTTATTAGGTCCGCTACGTTTTAGTCCTTAGTAAAAGTTCACAAAACGTTTTCAGAACGTTCACACAAGTTTTTTTATGTCCGCTACGTCTTCGTCTTGAATAAACGTTCACAAAATCTTTTCAGAACGTTCACAAAATTTTTACAAAACATCTTTATTAGGTCTGCTACGTCTTCGTCTTTAATAAACGTTCACAAAAACGTTTTCGGAAACCTTTACAAAACATTTACAAAACGTTTTTACTAGGTCGGCTATGTCTTCATCTTTAATGAACTTTCACTATGTCTTTGTCTTTAATAAACGTTCGTAAAACATTTTCAGAAGGTTCATAAATAGTTTACAAAACATTTTTATTAGGTCCGCTACGTCTTTGTCTTCAATAAACGTTCACAAAACGTTTTCAGAACATTTTTCAGAACGTTTTTTATCAGGGCTGCTTCCTCTTCGTAAATTTTCTCTGAATGGGGATTTTAATTGAGAATGACTATAATCCTCTTGATGACCATGATAATGAGAAAGTAATGTTGCTGACGGTGATACAAACCCTGATGATGAAAATGATGAATAAAAGGCCAACTGTCATATACCTTTTATAATCATAGATATCATATCCATATCAAAAAGACGACAGACCACCTAATTCGTCTGATCGAATGACGAATTAAATCTCGTTTTTATTATTATTCTCTTTATTGGTTCCCATTTTTTGTGCAGTCGAAATCTCAGAACTGGCCCTGTCATTTTTTGTCAAATTTTCATGAATTATCAGTCCTTACGAGATCTCGGTTTTTTACTCATTTTCAAGTTCATCAGATCATCGTGACGTCATCCAGGCGCCATTTTGTAAATATCATTTCATGATCATATCTTCTTAACGGAATGTCATTTCTCATTCATACTTAGCATGATGAATATTCATATCAATCTGAATAATTTCATTCACTTAGACGCGCACGTACGCGTACGTCCGCGCGCGCGCAAAAATTAAAAATGCTCAGAATCGACTCATATTCATTTTGCACACGTTTCAGGCCATTTTAAGCATTTCAAAAATTTGCGCGCGTCCGCGTCCGCGCGCGCCATATTTGCGCGCGCACACCAAAGACAACGTAAAAACACCGATTTTTTCACTTGATTTGCGATCCTAATACTTTTCTAACAATTCACAACAATTGAAAGTCGATTTCAACTCCTCATAAGGCCGCACGCGCGCGTCAAAGTTCAAAATCCAGTGCGCGCGTCTATGGGGCAAATAACGTAAAAACATGCAAAAACATGCCCTTTTGAAATCTGCCATAGCTCGTTAAATAGCATGGGGACCCCCCATTTTTTTGCATTTTCTGAAAGCCTATGAAATGGAGATTTGAATTCAAGAAAAAAATTTGAGGGTCGAGCAGTCGGAACATCGTCATATTCTCAGGTGAAATCAAAATTTCATTTTTTCAATTATGACGTCATATTTTTTACTTTTAACCGAGACTATTTCGCTTATTATTCATCAATTTCCGCTGAGATTTCGATATGTTGTAGCTGAGACAATTCTCTACAAATATGGTATTCATTGTTACTCATTTTGATGACGACATCATGGTCTAAATTCACAATTAAAGGTACCATGTCAATTTTTCTAATTTTACGTGTATTCTCTATGGGACATAATCTTTATGTAATTCTTGATTCTACATTCTCGTCTTCTTTGATCAACATCTTCCTTATTTCTGCTTGATTTTCACCCATCTTTAAGTATGTTGCAGCTGAGAAAATTGTCTTATGCATTGATATGTTTTTTAATCAAATGTCGAAAACATGTGAAACTTTGACTGCAAAACCTGATATTAGAATTCCGTTTTGAATCAACGTGTTATCTCTATGAGCTGTTTTCAGGTATACCTTCAAAGCACTTGCCTCACATGCTCAAGGTCCCTGGTTCGAGTCCCGGAGGGAAGGGGGCAATTTTTTTTTTCTGTTTGCTTTATTTTTACATGTAATATTACTATCCTCTTTAACTATATGATTACATATACAGTCACAGTCGATGAAATAAACTGCTGATTTTGGCCCCTTATGACAATAGCAATGCAGCGCACAGTAGTTTATGTATAACCCTATAGAAAATCTGATTCGTTAAGGTGAATTCAAGCTTTGGATCATCTTTTAAGTATTCTGCGATATCAAACCATCCAATTTCTATGACGTTAGTCTCCTATCGAGGCGTAAAAATTTTATCAAAAGTCTTACCAACGAATTTATTACAACCCATGTCGAAACCTAAAAGATGCCGACAGACCACCTAATTCGTCACGAGTCTATGACGAATTCTATTCTCGTTTTAATTATTCTCTTTATTGGTATCCACTTTTTTGTGCAGTCGAAATCTCAGAACTGGCCCTGTCATTTTCTGTCAAATTTTCATGAATTATCAGTCCTTACGAGATCTCGGTTTTTTACTCATTTTCAAGTTCATCAGATCATCGTGACGTCATCCAGGCGCCATTTTGTAAATATCATTTCATGATCATATCTTCTTAACGGAATGTCATTTCTCATTCATACTTAACATGATGAATATTCATATCAATCTGAATAATTCCATTCATTTAGACGCGCGCGTACGCGTACGTCTGCGCGTCGGTGCGCGCGCAAAAATTAAAAATGCTCAGAATCGACTCATATTCATTTTGCACACGTTTCAGGCCATTTTAAGCATTTCAAAAATTTGCGCGCGTCCGCGTCCGCGCGCGCCATATTTGCGCGCGCACACCAAAGAAAACGTAAAAACACCGTTTTTTCACTTGATTTGCGATCCTAATACTTTTCTTAACCATTCGCAACAATTGAAAGTTTTCAAAAATAACGTCATATTTTTTACCTTTAACCGAGACTATCTCGCTTAATATTCATCAATTTTCGCTGAGATTTCAATATGTGTAGCTGAGACAATTCTCTACAAATATTCTCGTCATTATTACTCATTTTGATGACGACATGATGGTCTAAATTCACGATTAAAGGTACAATGTCAATTTTTCTCAATTTGCGTGTATTCTCTATGGGACATGACCTTTATGTAATTCTTGATTCTACATTCTCCTCTTCTTTGAAAAACATCTTCCTTATTTCTGCTTGATTTTCGCCCATCTTTAAGTATGTGGCAGCTGAGAAAATCTTATGCATTCATATGTTTTTTAATCAAATGTCGAAAACATGTGAAATTTTGAGTGGCAAAACTGATATTAGAATTCCGTTTTGAATCAACGTGTTATCTCTATGAGCTGTTTTCAGGTATACCTTCAAAGCACTTGCCTCACATGCTCAAGGTCCCCGGTTCGAGTCCCGGAGGGAAAGGGGCGTGCGAAACTCCTAAATAACATAAAAACGCCGTTTTTTTCACTTGATTTGCAATTCTGAGACATTTCTTGACCATTTCCATCAATTTAGAATCGATTTCAACTGACCATGAGGCCGCACGCGCGCGTCGAAGTTTGAAATCTGTGCGCGCGTCTATAGGACAAATAACGTAAAAACATGCAAAAACATGCCCCTTGAAAATCCGCTATAGCTCGTTAAAAAGTATGGAGACCCCCCATTTTTTTTACATTTTCTGAAAGCCTATGAGTTGAAGATACGAATTCATGGAAAAACTGGGGGTCGAGCAGTCGGAACGTCGCACAGTGGGCCAGGGCGAAACCAAAGTGCGCCAAAAGTCATTTTGGACAATTTATTTTTTTCAATTTTTGTCATGCCCTACTGAAAGACAATACTTTGAAGAATACTTCAGTAAAATATTTAACTCCGGTATGTACATTAAGGGTGTGAATTTCCTACTTTAAACCGCAAAACTCTACATATTGTGCGTTTCAGTGCAAATAGTTATCAATTTGATAAATAGTTATTTAAATATGTAGTTTTAAACTTATCGATCTAAAATTGCTCCCACATATTCCTGATAGTTCATTTGACTGTATGAATGGGTTAAAATTGATAGAAACACAATCTTCGTGAATATAATAAGGTAATTATCGTACAAAATTGACTGATTTTCCATGTTTTTCATAAATCAAGAAGAAACGTTTAGATTTCCACGGATTTCCAAATCAATTTTATCACCAGCGTTTTCCCTGATGTCTCAGCTTTAAGCTGATATCAAATTTGGCTGCCACCTTCTGCCACTTTTTATGTTAGAGTCGATTTTCCCTGGCACATTACCCGGAAAATCAGGTTATTTTGGGCCGCGCGGCTGCTAAAGGATTCTCCGTCATTATACATGGCTCTTTACATTTAGAGTACCTACATAAAGAGAGTAGCGACAACCCAAGATTTGAACGCCATTTTGTTTCCCTGTTACGCAACATTTCTATTCAATTCCGATAAGCAAACGGGTGTTCGAAATAGAAAGAATTTGAACGCCATTTTGTTTCCCAAGAAGTAGGACGTCTATGTCGCTACTCTCTTTATGTAGGTACTCTATTTACATTGCTCTTTACACACGATGCCGTATAGTTAACAACATGGCGCGTTTTGTTTGTACGTTGGGCAAGCACAATATGCAAAAGAAATTGCGCCATAGTGTAACCTAATGAAACCGAGTTGGCCAGAAGCTCTCTATAGTGGTACTGTTTACACGGCAAGGTCCCATAAACTCAATAAGAAGTAAACAAGATTTATAAATATTATTATAGGACTTGATTTAGTTGCTGAAAAAAGAAAACACATGGTTCAAGGTGTTGAGCTCATGACTGATCCATGCGATCGATTTATCTTATCTACACGTATCCTTCTCTATCTATCCATCCATCCATATCCGTATAGTATTCCTCTTTCTATCTATATCCTATTCATCCACATATCTATAGGTATCTTTCTGTTTATTCATCCATCTGTCTCATATTCATCAATCTATTTACTCCTGTGATTTACACACATTCATATCTTTCTGATTTTGGTTAAAGTTAGACCGAGAAAAGAGAATAGATTTTCCCCCTCCCCTCCCTTTTTTTTAAATGAAAGATCTGTAGATCTAGCTACTTACACGAGTATCTACTGCTGACTAACCATTGATTATAAAAGGGGAGGATTGCTGAATAGCCCAGGCTATTTAATTCTTAATTAGGATATACTTTGGAAGAATTATCAAAATTCAAATACTATTAGGTCTACTAGGCTAGGCCTTTAAAATAAAGCCAGGACGAAGTCTTATAACAAAGTTGTAGATTTGTGCTTTATCTGATTATAAAATGTTTGCTAGAAACCAAAGCATATTGATGCCTGTATTATCCGTCTAAATAATTAAGGGAATAATTTTTAGCATATTCATTTTTAATTATGCTGTATGCAGCACAACACGCTCAGCCTGGACGAAAAAATCAGGAGGTGAAAATTACAGTCACAAGATTCTAAAAAAAATAAGTAGATCTATTTTTAAAAATTTGCGTCACAGAGATTTTCATGAACAGGGAAGCCTGTTTTATTTTCTACGTAATTATGTGCACAAAGGCTGGGGTGAGTGGGGTTGATTCCGAGGTGGGTGATGGGACTTTCAACCTTTTTAAAGACAACAATTTTCTTAATGCTCATCTTTTTCTCTGTTTTAACAGGTTAACACCACCTATACATACCTGCATTGACCTCCATGTGACATTGATTTTCAGATGTCATGTTACTTGACCTTGGTGAACGTTCATACATGAAGGATGGATACGTAAGCAAGAAGGACCTGTCATGTAATATTGGTGTTCCACGGCGATATTTGCGATATTTTGGCTTCACATCGAGGTTAAGATGGATGAATACAAATTCCAGCTAAGGAATAAGATGTCATTCTCCCTTTTGTCATCATTCGTTGTCGCTCTCATCATCATCAAGAGAACTCTTGGATCCAGTCCCCACCTCCCCGGTAGTAACTCCCAAACAATAGCGTCACAATTTAAATTTTCTTTGGAAAACCTTAAAATGTCTTGTAGGACTTATGTAAAATTTAAGTGAGGATGTGTAATTAGAATAATTTGCATAATTTGGAAAAATGACTCTGATTTGACTCAAATGAAATTTGACTCCTGTGACTTCGAAATTATGCGGAGGGAATGACTGGATGAAATAAATTGAAATGCAAATCTGATTGAAGCAGATGTCATTTTATTGCCATTTTATGTTGTACTGTACATGGCACATGTATTATAGGAAAATGAGATGCGCGAAGGAGCAACAGATCAAAGAGAGGCAAGAGAGGTGAGTGAATAAAAATTCTGCAGAAAAATAAGGATTTTGAGTGAGAGGAGGAAGGGAAGGAGGCAGTGAAGGATAGAGCACATCAGGGGTGGACTGGGCTGGGAATGAAATTGATGGAATTTTGATGAGGCGGGCCCACTCAACCCGATATCAACTGGCTGATCCAGCTCCCCAAATTCATTCTGTCCAATGTGAATACCCCCTCCCCCCCCCCAAAAAAAAAAAAAAAAAAAAAAGAAAAGAAAAATCTCCAAATCCCAATCCGCCCCTGGTAAAGTGATAGCAAATGTTTGGATGATTTTTTTTTTTTTTTTTTTTTTTTAGATTGGTTTTGTTCTTGTGAATACACTGTATACAGTTAACTTTGCAAAAGTCGAATCTGTTGGGAGCATAAACAATAGTTCGACTTATGCAGAATTCGACTTAGGAAATGTAAGTAACACATGTTTTGTATAGTTTGGTAAAAAATAAAAAATATTCGAGTTGGGGAAAGTTCGAGTTATGTGACTTCGAGTTATGCAAAGTTAACTGTATGCTCAAATGATGAGAGAGGAAAGAAGCGAATGAAAGCTAAGGGCCAAGAGTACAAAGGAGCAGAAAATATAGGTGGGCAAAGAGGAAAAGCGACAGCAAAAGTGTGGATTTATTTTTTATTTTTTAAGATTGGTTTGGTCTAGTAGAGATATGTTCAAAGGAAGAGAGGAAAAATGTGGATGAAGGTTAAGGGAAAAGAGAACCAAGGAGCAGAAAATATACGTGGGCAAAGAGGAAAAGCGACAGCAAACATTTGGATTTATTTTTTTATTTTTTATTAGATTGGTTTTCTTCTTGTAAATATACATGTATGTTCAAAGGAAGAGAAAGGAAAGAAGTGGATGAAAGTTAACTGCAAGAGAACAAAGGAGCAGAAAATATAGGTGGGCAAAGGGGGAAAATTAGGTGTACGTACACAGGGCCGTCTATCAATTTTATTTATTTATTCATTCATTTATTTATTTTTTGTGGGCCCTGGGGACGTTGGAAAAATTGGCTGACAAAGAAAATGTCCTCGGCTTTTTCAGGTGCTGCTTGTCAGATTTTTCTCCTTTTTTCTATACCTTTCCTAAGGCTTTTTTTTTTTTGCATTTCAGGGGTGTTGGTAAAAAAAAGGGGGGGCCTTTTTCCCCCAGGTGCACGTAACAAGTTTGACATCCACAAGTCATACGGCCCAAGAGTCATACTGCCCATGAGTGATATGGCCCATGAGCTAGGCACTAAACAAATAAGTCTTACGAGCTTGACACTATGTAAATTTGGCCCACAAGCTTGACACTAGGAAAATGAGGCCCACAAGCTTGACACTACGCAGCTAGCTCATTGGCCTTATTGGCTTAGTGTTGAGCTTATGGGCATAATATATGTCGTGTCGAGCTCGTGGGCCTTGTTCAATTAGTGTCTACAGTAGTTTGTGGACCGTATGACTCTTGGGGTCTATGACTCGTGGACCTTTTTGCAATGTCTGGCTCGTGGGTCATATAAGTCAGAAGAGCTAAGCTCGTGGGATGGCCCCATGTCCCAACCCTTATTCTTATTATTGGGAGGGACTTGTTTCCCTGTCCACCCCTCCCCAACTGTCACCCTTTGGTCTGTCAGCACATGGACTTGACAAAACCCACATGTTTAAAGTGATAGGGCTCTATAAGTGAGCACAAACTTTGCAAAGCATGTCAAACACATCACAAGTTTAGTTACAGTGTACAAATGTGCAAATGCAATTTGAATCATGATTAGTATTCCACCATATGAATATATTGAGACACATGCATCCAACTGTAACCCCAGTGACTACCCTACATTACAAAAATAATTTTTGGATGACGTGAAGATCTCATGATAATCTCGTCCCTCGTTTTTTGACGGAAAATTAAAAGAAATACCCAGGTACCGAAAGATATTTGACAGGGCAGTAATGCCAACGCTGAAACATACATATGGGACACGGTATTACGTCCGTATCGACACTCACCTGGAGGTCTAGATTAATAACGAATCAATGAGAAGAAAACATTGCCATAAAGATTTCATTAAAAATGATACCATTTTCTCCCAGATACCAAATGATTTTAGCTATTTCATGGGATATCCGTAGTAATAAATGCATAAATACGTGGTTGCAGCGTTCGGAATAGACGACGCTCAGCCATCAGTGAGTTAGGACAACTCACGGTGGAATTTTCCAGACACCGTAATATGGGTATGACGTCATGCAGCATGCGACCTTTCGACCCGTTGACCAATCAGAGCGCCGTATTCTCGCTCATGCCAGAAACTCGCTGGTTCGCCATGATGTGAGTTGTACATGTCCGTATATTTTCTTGGTTCCTGACCGTCCTCAAAAATGAAACATAATGGTTTATGGCTCATTTTCAAGAAGATTAGTGAAGCTACAAGCCCATTACAAAATTTTAATGACGCAAGTAATACAAAGTATGTTTATGGGTCGTCAAAGACACATGAATGAAAAGCATTTCGAAGGTAATATGTCAGCGTGATTTTCAGCTTTGTGATATAAGATTTGATTCTGAAACAAAGATATTTAAAATCTTTGTTTCTTCTTCTTTATATAGATACCAAATTCATGGGCAAAACATAACAGGATTCTTTAAGAACGCCGATTTACCAAACCCTTGCACTCTCATGAATATTCATGACCTCGGAAAATCCATGAATACGAGCTGAATAAATACGTGCGAATTATCGTGCGTGGCGATCTGACTGGTATAGATGATTCACTTCTTTTATGTCGGACCGTCATAGATTTAGTCTAGTCCTGTGAACAACGACAAGAAAAAAGCATGACTTCTTTCAAGTTAAAGAAGTCAACAGCCAAGAGTGAAGCCCCACACACAGGATATAGGCCTGTATAGGAGTTGCTAACCCTTCTTTTTCCTTTCCATCAAATTTTCCTTTGTTTTCTTTATTTAAAGCGGCGTTATTATTTATCATCCTTGTCTTCATCGTTATTGTCACCGTTTGTTTTGTTCTGTTTTTATATATCATATCTGTTTTCTGTTTACGTTTTCGCATTTATTTTACTTTCGTTATATTTATAGATCTATTCTAGCATCTTCATCTTCATCTATTTTCTTCTTTCGTTATATTTATAGATCTTTTCTAGCATCTTCATCTTCATCTATTCCTTCTTTCCCATTATTCATCTCTATAGCATCTCTCATCTCTTGCACCTATGGGGAGTCACGCATTTGTGAACTTTTGCATATGTTATCAAAGTACGCAATTATTATTTTCTTATGGCTAGTTTATCTACTGACATGTTGCCCTTTGTAAATGCTGACAATGACGAGTCTCTGTTCTCTTTAGATTTACAAGAGGATAATGATAATAACAGCTTTAGCCTTGACTCTATCATCGATCAAAACGACCATACAAACGACATAGCTGATATCTTTAACACACAACAAGCCTTTTTCGAATATGATTTTGACCTTAGTGATGAAATACCAAATAACAATGCCCAGTATCTTTAATGAACAACAGTTTACAGCAAAATTTAATAGGCAAGTAAATAGCTTTTCCATATTACATTTCAATATCAGAAGCTTAAATAAGCACTTTGAAAACCTCAAATTGACCCTGGAAAATATCAATTTTAATGTATCTGTCATTGGTCTTTCCGAAACTTGGTTAAATGACAACAATTGTTTCACTACCAGGTTACACTCTAGTCACGAATAATAGATTAGGCAGAGGGGGAGGTGTTGGAGCATAATTATGTAGAAATGGCTTAGAATAATTCATATGGCTTTATTTGTGTCTTAATGCGGCTTTATCTGTGGTGGTTTAACTAGATACATGTACATGTATGTTGTTAGCCTAGGCCTAACAGTACACACAGTTTAGCCCTAAGTTACGTTCGTTAGAGAATCGGCTTCTGTGTCATTCCACAACCGAGATATCGATACTCGCCAACCGAGTATCGATATATTGGACTTTTATTTTTTTGGCGTACTGGCAGCACTCGCCTCATATATGTACCTAACCCTAACCCTAACCCTAACCCTAAAACCTAAACCCTAACCTAACCCTAATCCTAATCCTAAACCCTAATTCTAACTCTAAAACCTAGACTAACTGTAAGTAGTCTACCCGAACCGTACGTAAAGGTCTAGGTCTAGACCTAGTCTTGATACAGGGTCTAGATCTAGATCTAACGTTATAGATCTAGCTCTATGGTTTACTCTTCACGATATTGCCATTTTATTTTTTTCAAATTTTCACCTTATTTTTCATTAATTTAATTTTTCATTTACAAAACATAACCCTAACAATCACCCTAACCCTAACCCTAAATATGAAAAAAAAATTAAAAATATGTCAAAAAGAAGGCTGGAACCAGGGGTCCTGGGATTATGAGCCTCAAGCTTTGCCAGAAGACTATGATCTTTATATCACAAATGTAGGGAGCTTACATAATATATCTTTGACTAAAAAAAAAACTGTAGTGTGGAATGTATCTCCTGTGCAAAATTCTTCGTTAGAATGGTCTGATACCCCTTGTAATATGGTGGCCCTGAAGAGTGAAGTACGCTCGACAACAGGTCATGTGCGACGTGGATTTCGCATCACAGGTCCTGAACTTAACTTTGCATCCCAAGTCGTGAAATTCACGACCCACGATGCGAAATTCATGACCCGTTGCACGAACTTTGCATCCTAGTCCTGAATTTCGCACCACGGGTCGTGAATTTCATGACTTGAGTTTAGAAGCAAAGTTTGGCAAACCCAGAGAATAGGGGACCGGAACGCGCACACATATTCCTTTGTGTGCAAACAAATGCAGCCAGTGGCAGCGGCAGAGTTGGCGGCAAGGGGGACGATCTGCACAAGATTCATGGATGAAACATTTGTGAGTTTGAGAATATTTCTGGCAAAAATCAAAATGATTTTCACCACATAATCACACATTTGAAAGCCGAGAGGACAATTGATTAAGGTAGTGTATACAGCCACACGCGTGTGGTTGTATCTACAGCATCGACATGAGGATACAGCCACACTCAACTGAATTCCCACTTATCCTCTGCGCCGCTACAGCTATCGCTAGTGTGTATGTATGCACTGCACAAGCGATGTGTCTGTGTTGCCAAACCCCAAAACTTGGATCGTCACGAAGGTTTTATCTCTTGAAATTTACTGAAATACAAACAATATTGTACTATACCGTGTGTCTCAAAAAAAACGTAACACTTTTGAAATGGTTGCCAAATGAAAAAATACATGATTCTGGAAGAAAAGGTTTATATGTACGGATAGCTCATGGACTCAACTTTCATATGAGACCAAAAAGGCTGAAAATAATTCATGCTTGGGTGAGCACTGCTCACTTTTGTAAAGGGTATGAAAATTAGGTTGCGCAGGAATTGCACCTTTCAATTTGTGAGAGGTGAGTCCTTTGGAGGTTACAGAATTGAGGGTGATATGATGAATTCATGATCAGTTGCAATCAGTTTAGGTTTGCTGAGTGGATTTTATGGTTTATTAAATCAAAATTTTATGCATGAGTGAACGGGCACTGCATTCATTATTGTAGGATTGTACCATTTTCCCTGGTAGACTCAGTGGTGTGTTCATGGGAGTCAGGATTGGGTGATGGTACATGGTGTAGGGGAGGTGAGATGTAAGGTAGGACTTTGTTGGGTAGATGGGATAAGGTTTAAGAGGACATGCATGCTCCTCCCCCCCCCCCTCTCTCTCTTCCTGGGTGTGCTTGTGCATATCTTGACAATTCACACCCGTTGGTCTCCTCTCCAAAATATCCCGACCACATTCCCTTATCCCGAATTCTACCTGCATTTCCAAAATTGGACTGGGACTGGTATCACCCATTGACACCTGAAGTCAATTGCATTCTATCGGTCAATCAATCAATACCGTAAGTTAGACAATCAAAATTTAGGTATCAATCAACTAATCAATGTATCAGTCAATCAGTTAATCAATCAAGCATTCAGCTGTTTCAATCAATGAATTATTCAATAAATCAATCATAATTAATCAATAACTCAGTCAATCACTCAATCAAAGTTTATCCAACCAACCAGTCATTTTAGCAGTTGAGTTTCGCACAAGAAAAACGGTACAGTGTAACGCAAATTGGTAAAATGAATATGTCAGTCATTGTTTTCAGTTGATTTTCATTCATTTCAATTTCACAACTGTTTCATCCATCTTGTAAGAGAAAAAAGGGGGAAAATAAATGATAATGGAAACTAAAAATCAAAGTCTGCTAGTTCAATGGTCCACATGTCCACCTCCTCCTTCGATGCACAATCTTGCTCTCTTCATGAGGGATAAGGGAAGGTGGTTTGGATATTTTGGAGTGGAGACCAAAGAATGTGAATTGTCAAGATATGCACCAACACACAGGAAGCAAGAGAGAGAGAGAGAGAGAGGGGGGGGGGGGGGATGGGGGCATACTGTCCTCTTGACCCTTATCCCATCTAGCCAACAAAGTCTTACCCTATGATATCTCACCTCCCCTGTAACATGTACCTGCACCCAATCCTGACTCCCATGAACACACCACTGAGTCTACCAGGGAAAATGGTACAATCCTACAATAATGAATGCAGTGCCCGTTCACTCATGCATAAAATTTTGATTTAATAAACCATAAAATTCACTCAGCAAACCTAAACTGATTGCAACTGATCATGAATTCATCATATCACCCTCAATTCTGTAACCTCCAAAGGACTCACCTCTCACAAATTGAAAGGTGCAATTCCTTCGCAACCTAATTTTCATACCCTTTACAAAAGTGAGCAGTGCTCACCCAAGCATGAACATTATTTTCAGCCTTTTTGGTCTCATATGGAAGTTGAGTCCATGAGCTATCCATACATATAAACCTTTTCTTCCAGAATCATGTATTTTTTCATTTGGCAGCCATTTCAAAAGTGTTACGTTTTTTTTTGAGACACACGGTATTGTCACCTACTTATGACCAGGTGAGAATGAAGTGAAAATATTGTTTGTATAATAAATGAAATCGAGAGATGAAACCTTCGTGACGATCCAAGTTTTGCAAGTCGCAACACATACTATCGCATGAATACACATCGCTTGTGCAGTGCAGTGCACACTAGCGACAGCCGTCGTGGCACATACTTCAAGTGGGAATTAAGTTGAGTGTGGCTCTATCCTCATATCGATGCTGTGGATACAACCACACGCGTGTGGCCATAAGGTAAAGACACACGCGTGTGGCTGTATACACTGCCATTGATTAAAGTGATTACACAGTGGTAATTTTTTTTTTGATATATGATCGAGAATTGAATTCTAAGAAGAATAACATTAAAAATTTGATGATTTTCAATCGAAATCAATGCATTTTGGCTAATTTTCTCATAAAACGTTAAGAGTTGACCAACAAAAATTTGAGTATGAGGTATGACGTAAAAGTGGGTACCCAGCTTCGCGCATTGCGGTTGTGAGCGCTGGACTGTACAATATGTATTATACTTTGCGCGCATTTTGCTAGAAGTGCGCGACAATTAAGGTACCCACTTTGACGTCATTTTGACGTAAAAGTGGGTACCTAGTTAGGTCACAGCTGAGGGGTCAAAAATATCCTGAAACCTTACCACATTTGGGGGTTTCCTTGGCAAAACGACTTTTTAAAAAAATTTAGGCAGATGATTTTCTGCCAATAAAATCATGCTCTTTTAAATGAGATAGCATTGTTTCAGCATTGGGTACTCCCTTTAAAGCATATTTTTAAAGTCATTTTGAACTTGATCATGGACTTGTCACATACCCTGACTTTCGGCTGTTGCTACCGATCTCTGCACAGTACAAATGGCATGTGCGCGCGTTCCGGTCTCCTATTCTGCGGGTTTGCCGAAAGTTTACGCCACGGGTCATAAATTTCGCATCGTGGGTCGTGAATTTCACGACTTGGGATGCAAAGTTCAAACCTGGGATGTAAAATTCACTTCGCACATGACCTGCTGTCGAGCGTACTTCAGGGCCAGCCTTGTCTGTGCATATGCCTAACTCAGTAACTGCACGATTCTAACATCACAAAAGACGTAACGAACACGATCAACTTTAAATCAATTTTAGCGATATGTATCACTGAAAAAATGAAGAATGGGCAAAAGGCGTCTATTTTATGTATTTTTTTACTTACATTCCTTGAAAATGCCACTTTCATGCAAAAAATCTTGAACTCTGTGTGTGTAAAGTGAATGAGTGCACAGACAAGGGCACCTTCCTCTTTTTAGTGTCAATTTTACGCCATCGCCTTTTCTTGCAAAAAACACATTGTTCTTATTTGGATTTTGATGAGATTTTCGGCACAGTTACTCGTTAGGATATGATGATTAAAATGAGGTCAGCCTTTATAGGAATACAAAAAGGAAAGTTTGTCAATATTCAGTGAAATATTAGGTGCGCAGACAAGGGGGTCCTCATCATACTAATAGTATCGGTACTCGGTAGCCTGCGTTTTGTGATTTGCACATGTGTGCATGTGTAACTTAGAAAGAGAATGTGGGGCCTGGGAAGTAAACCAGGCCCCCGTAATCTCCGCCATTTTGTCCAGGGACATTTGAACACGATTTGACTGCTTCCCAAAGCCCCCATGAATAATTCAGTTTGTAAGATGCTCACCGAGGCTGCATATGATTTCCACGCAAAAAGAAACGCAAACACAGTACAGCGCTGAGCATGCTGTCATGTTATGATATGAGATATGTTTAGGCATGCGCGTGGTTGCTAAGTGGTTGCTAGGGGTTGCGGGGCAACGCGACATTGAACCAAGAGGGTAAAGAATTACGGCTCCGTGTTGTGTAATAAAACTTTATATTTTGAGAGTTCAATCAGATCATGTGTCCATCTCAGTGATATACAGTTTCATTTCCACCAACGTAACATTACGTGGTGGCAGCGAGCGGAACTGAACTCGTGTCAGAAATGTGAAATACTGGACATTTGACGGGGTTACCAGGAGCGTTGGAGGAATGGATCGTCTGCCGGACTGGAATACGTGTGTGTACCGGTATTGTGTAGCTGGACGTCCGGGTCGGGCTAGGCTGTACGCGCATTGGATGGCTGATAGATTTGAGGTCACACGATCGGACTCGGAAGAGAACTTTCACATTTGTTTAGGCTTCTGATTGAAGTAGGAGTGATCTGTGGTTTGCTGAAGTGAAACCTGGACTAGTGTAGACTGTAGTCTGGACTGAGTTGCCGGATCTTCCGCTGTTTCGACTACGGATGATTGAGGACCGTGACTCGTAAGCACTTGTATTTTTGACTTAGGATGAACGTTCGTTAGCTTGGGGAGCCGACGCGTAACGTTAGACCCGATCATTGGCTGATGTGTTATCGATACCGTGCGTTTGGAGTTAGAATTAACAGTAACTTACTCAGATCTTGGGGAGATCTTAGTTATAACCGCACATCGCTTGGAGATCTACAGTAGAAAGCTGAACATGTTCTAGTGAGTACAAACTGGTTTAATATTATTGATACTTGGACGCTTTGCTGTGCTCCTACTGTTTTCTTTTGAGCAATTGCTATTTGGACCAGTCTAAACTTGTTTGTGGATCTATATTGATGGCAACTGTATACTACATTGCTGGACCATTTGTCTTGGACCTGGTCTAGGCCTAGATGAGTGGAGTTTTCATTATTTCCTGTGCTGGTGTTGGAATATGCTGAGCTGCTGAGACAGAGGGATATCCATTTCGTGATGCCCAAACCCTGGACCTGGTCATGCTGGTTGGATTGATGGTGGTGTCGAGGACTAGGACTAGAGATCTAGGACTAAGCTGTCAATTTTTGGACCTCGTGAGTGGGAACAACGAGAAAAGACTTGAAGTGGAAAAGGACATTGTGTTTAGCAGCAAACAGATGTGCTTTAAATATTCCTGGATGCCAGGACTTGATATGAAAAGAGATTAGATCTACGCAAGTGGAATTAAATTCAGAGACTTGGACTAAGCCAATAACTAGTAACAGATTCAGGTTGAAGTGGACCTGGACTTAATTTACAGTTGCATGGACTCAGTTGTGGATCACAAAAGGACTCGATTATAAAATTCAAATTGCTATGATATACAATTGTTGTTTACAATTTGTATAGTGTATGCTATGTTGAAAATGTTCACATTCTGGATTGAGAATTAGCTCTTACAGCTGACAGGTCATTGCTGTCTATATATTATGCATGCTGTACATGTTTATCACATGAATGTGTATTTTGTGATAATTGATTTTGCATATTAGGCCTATGCTATATTGATATTGTGTTTACCAAATCCTGATGTGGCTATTTCTATGCTAGTGTAAAGATTGGCAGAACGTTGTGTTAACCACAGACTGACATAATCCTTGGGTAAAATAAGACTATAAACACAAATTCTTTCTTAAGCAGGTTAGGTATCAAGCATCATGGCTGCGCCTATTCCTACACCTGTGTTTGATTGGAATTGCCCTGACAGGACTCAGGCTTTCAGGGAATTCAAGCAGCTCTCGAACATGTGGTTTCGAGTGAAGAACATTCCAGATGAAGAACAATATAACTATATAGTAATGTGGACTGGTAGAGAAGGTCTGCGTATGTTCAATACATGGGACCTCAGTGAGGAAGAGTGTGCTGATCCCAAGAACATATGGACGCATTTTGCCAATCAAGCTCAGCCAGCAGAGAATTTTCGCATTCATAGGCTGGAGTTTCAGAGATTCAGACAGGATAATACTGAGTCTATAGAAGATTTTGTACTTCGATGCAAGTCCAAAGCGGCAAAGTGTATGTTTCCTGCCAAGGTCCAGGGGTCCGGACGGGACGAGGACAAGGGAGTCGCGATGATGGATGAGCGTATAATTGAGGTGATGATCTCAGGTGTCAAGTACCCAGAAGTGCAGAAGTTGCTGTTAGCAAAGGATAGTACTCTTACCTTAGAAGGTGTGATTGATATCGCAAGGGCCCATGAGGCAAGCTCTGCTCGTATGCACCAACTGCAGGCTATGGACAAGGCTGATATTCATGTTTTCCATAAGCCAAAGAAGTGCAGGTTTTGTGCTTCTCTGTATCTACCCAAGGCGTGTCTTGCGTATAAGTCTACATGTAACGCTTGTGGTAAAAAGGGACACTGGAGAAAATGCTGTCCTAATCGATCCCAGCAGGATAGAGATGGTGGACCTAACAAGGCTTTGAAGTCCAATTCTCACCTGTCACAGAAGCATGGCAAGAGAGGCAAGGAAAGGAAGAGGGATTTTCACCCAGTTGACATCAAAGGAAATGATACTCAAGGACTTGAAGAGACTTTTGACAGTTTATCCCTCGGAAGCATTGTGATGAAGCTCCTCGTTGACAGTATTCCTGAGAAGGATAATAGAGATGAGGTAATAGCTACTCTGGATGTCTCTTTCGATCACAGACCTGGAAACCACACACTCAAGGTGAAGGTAGATACGGGTGCGCAAGGGAATATTCTTCCTGCAAGAGTCTTCAAGCAAGCTTACCCTAAGCAGATTGATGAAAGAGGTCGCCCCATCAGAGAGTCACTGACGCAGAAGAGGACAACTCTGGTTTGCATCAATGAGACACAGGTACCATATTATGGATGTGTTAGCTTTAGATGCAAGTGTGGTGAAGGAGATTGGGAAAGGACAACCTTCTATGTGGTTGATACCAATGGCCCAGCCATTCTTGGATTGTCAAGTTCGCGTCAGCTGAAGCTGGTGACACTCAACTGCGCAGTATCTGAGGTTGATCCCAAGCCAATGAGGGATAAGGAGGATCTCCGCTCAAGGTTTCCTGACAGTTTCAAGGGCATTGGTAAATTTCCAGGTACATTTCATTTGACACTTCGCGAAGATGCTGAACCTGTAGTGCATCCTCAGAAGAGGTTACCCATCCACTTGAAGGATGAGTTGGAGCAGGAACTGCATCATATGGAGGACATTGGTGTCATTACCAAAGTGACAGAGCCTACCGATTGGGTGTCTTCTCTGGCTGTTAGTCGTAAGGCGAATGGCAAACTCCGGATTTGTCTTGACCCTAAGAATCTCAATAGGGCTACAAAGCGAACGCACCACAAGACACCTACTCTTGAAGAAATCACTCATAAGATGAGTGGGGCTAAGGTATTCAGCAAGCTGGATGCTCGTCATGGGTATTGGAGTGTCGTCTTGGACGAGGAGTCAAGCTTCTTGACAACGTTCAATTCTCCTTTTGGACGCTTCCGATATTTGAGACTGCCTTTTGGTCTGAATGTGTCTCAGGATGTCTTCCAAGAGAAAAGAGAAGTGTCCAGGAACCATCCGGATAGCTGATGACATCGTTGTGTTTGGTCAAGACCAACAGGAGCATGATAAGAATCTTGTGAATCTGATGAAGGTGTCACGAGAATTTGGTCTGGTTTTCAATCCAGACAAGTGTGGGTGTAGCATCCCATCAGTGAAGTTCTTTGGGTGTTACTATGATGCTGCAGGTGTGCACCTAGACCCTGATGAAGTGGAAAGCATCAAGAGGATACCGCCTCCAGACAATGTGAAGGATCTTCAGAAGTTTCTAGGAATGGTCCAATATCTCTCACCCTTTGTCGCACACATGGCGGATCACACTGATGCACTCCGTGGTTTGCTATGCAAGGACAGTGATTGGCAGTGGAATGCCACACATCAACAAGCTTTTGAAGCACTGAAAGATAGGATCAGTAAATCTACAACACTGGCATACTTTGACTCTCGTAAACCAACAGTGATACAGCTTGATGCTTCCTTGAAGGGGGTAGGAGCGGCACTTTTGCAAGACAACAAGCCTGTTGCTTTTGCTAGTAAAGCACTCACTCCTACAGAGCAGAGATATGCCAACATAGAACGGGAACTATTGGCAGTCGTCTTTGGATGAACCAGGTTCCACACATATCTGTTTGGTTCTAGTTTCGTTATCCAGTCAGACCATAAGCCTCTTGAGAATATACAACACAAGAATTTGGCTGATACTCCGCCGAGACTCCAGAGGATGATGTTGAGGCTGCAACCTTACGACTACAAGGTTGTGTACTGCCCTGGAAAGGACATGTTGTTAGCTGATGCTCTTTCCCGCCTGAACCCTACCGAGGAGCCTACCTTGGATCTTGAGCTCACCATCCACTCAGTTCGATATTCTGATGATAAGATAGAGGAAATCTGGAAGTATACGGATGCCGACAAAACCCTCAGAAAGCTAGTGAATGTTGTGACAGAAGGTTGGCCAGAAGATCCAAAAGAGTTGTCCAAGGAGATTCGAAAGTTCTGGTCCTGTCGCGACAAACTATCAGTAGAGGATGGCATACTCATGAAAGGAGAATGCGTATTCATTCCTGGTCCACTCAGGCATGAGGTACTTCAGATGATCCATACAGGACATTTAGGAATTGTGAAGTCTCAGCAGAGGGCTAGGTCGTGTGTCTACTGGCCTGGCATAGACAAAGATGTTGAAGACTAACACGTGGATGCCACATTTTTCAGGCCAATCAGAGACAACAGCAACGCGAGCCTCTTCTTCCACACGATGTGCCGGAAGGACCATGGGAGGTAGTGGGGACAGACTTATTTTGCTTCAACAACAGAGATTACCTGATTATCACTGACTATTTCTCAAAGTGCCCTTTCGTAAAGGAAATTAGAGGAAGATGCACCAGTAGTGCGATTATACAGCTGACAAAGTCTATCTTCAGTGAACACGGTGTTCCAAGCAAAGTTGTCAGCGATAATGGGCCTCAATTTGCCAGTGAGGAGTACCAGATCTTCAGTAAAACTTGGGGTTTCGCTCATGTAACTTCAAGTCCGCACTATCCCAGAAGCAATGGTCTGATAGAAAGGTCGATACAGACCGTTAAGAGGGTCATGGAGAAGTGTCTAGGACAACAGGACATTTATATGGAACTACTGTGTCTGAGAACCACCCCTATTACCAGTGATATTCCTTCTCCATCAGAGATACTCTATGGCCGCAAGGTTCGAAGTAACCTCCCCTTGATGAGTAGTTCTTCTGATTCAGCAAGGGACGTTCGCCGTTTACTCATTGAACAGCAGGAAAAGCAAAAGGAAAATCATGACAGACATGGAGTGAAGGCTCTTCCCGATCTTCATGTCGGCCAGAAAGCTACAATGAGAGATGTACGTACTAGACAGAACTGGACAGAACTGCCACAACCTTGAAAATTATCTAGGTACCAACCAACCACACTTTTACAGTACAAGAAGTGGTCGTTCTGTGAAACCTCCGAAACGTTATATTGAAGAATTTTGAACAAATACTCTTGGCAGACAAAAGACTGAAACAAGTATGAGATTGATTTTTTGTTTTTCACTTTTTCCATCGGTTTTCTTTGAACAGGCATTTGATGGAATGAATCATTACAATCATCACTTAATGATATGATTAGGTTACAGGTTTTGAGGAGTAATCAGCATCAATATAATAATACATGATTATTGTGTGAAGACCGTTCTTAATCCACATTAACTTCATTTAGAATTCTTACTGGCAGGTTTTTATAATACATTTACAAAATACATGTAAAGCCATTTGTTGCTGGTATGTTAAAATTGTTGGAAAATAACTTATATGTACTGGGCAAACGGTGTTTTCAGATTGTCAGATGTATATATGTATGAATATTTCCTGTTCTTTTCAGGTTGCCAAAGGTGTATGTTGATATAGAATATGGCTATCTGTTCTGGTGCTAACTTTGCTGCGCATATGGCATCAAGGATAGTTTTAGGTTGCAAGTTCTTTGATTTGAACAAAGTTTGGTGATGTAATTCCAATTGCAAGTTGTACAAAGTTGGTGATGTAATTCCAATTGCAATTTCAAAAATGTTTCTATTATGACTTTTGGAGCTGTGTCAGTGAAAAACCATTTCTTGATTTCGAAATTGCAGCCAATGTCCATTTCATAATAAGACAATTTTTATAATGTTATAAGGCTGGAAGAAATATTTAGATCACACATTTAACTGGACAGACTTGATTTTTTCATCTTGAATTCTAAACTGATACTGTTTTGCAATATTATGTACTGTTCTGCTTATGGCTAAAAAACTACAGTGAAAATGTTTTTTTGTTATTTTCATGCTTCTTTAAAGAAGGGGGATGTGATGTTATGATATGAGATATGTTTAGGCATGCGCGTGGTTGCTAAGTGGTTGCTAGGGGTTGCGGGGCAACGCGACATTGAACCAAGAGGTAAAGAATTACTGCTCCAAGTTGTGTAATAACTTTATATTTTGAGAGTTCAATCAGATCATGTGTCCATCTCAGTGATATACAGTGTCATTTCCACCAACGTAACATTACACATGCGCATTAGGTAGAGGTCAACTTGTATTATCTATTCATATATGTTAAAGTATTTATGCATAAATTTATTCCGACGCAGCAGAATCGGCGAATCAGTGTCCTTCAATTATCTAATTAGAATAATAAGCCAAATGAAGGAAGCAGTGTGACGTTGTTGATGTCTGGTTTCATCATTGCGTTTCATTCCTGACGATTCACTGGTACACATACCAAGCTTAAAAATTTTATAAGTAATATTCAGAATAAGTAAGGAGCTGCTGGTAACTCCTTGGAAGAACTGACGATTCCATATGAAGTTAGATATAATCAGGGTTTTCTGGGACTTAAAAAGAGAGAGAAGATGTGTGTATGTGGGTGGTGAGCTAGAGGGAGACTGAGAAAGAAAGAAAAAGCAGGGAACGAAAGACAGGAACAAATATACTAGCTAGGGAGAAACGATATCTTGGAGGAAGAATGATCTCTCAGACACAAAGGACTGTCTTTAATCATTAGACTTATTTCTGCATTTGATAGACACTTCGGAATTCTTGATGGCCTGAAAAAAAGTGAAAAAGGGAGAATTAGGACAGCAACATTATATTCAAGTATCAGTAATCATAAGGTAGTAAACTGGATCAAATACGACGTAGCAGGAATTTTCAGCGGGGGGGGGGGGCAATCGAGAACGGGAAGGTAGGGGGATTTTTTTTTAATTCGTGCATGAAAATGGCATTTTCTGCACACTAAATTTCAGTATTAGGTGTAACTAACATGAGATGAGGCATATGCTAATTTTTATGCCTCTGCCCACTGTAGGTTGTTGCCAGAGGCATTATGTTTTCGGGTCGTCCATCCGTCCGTCCGTCCCGTTTTCGTTCTCGTGATAACTTAAGAACTGTTTGACAGATCAACTTCAAACTTGGCTCGTGTATGCATATGGGAGGGACAATGATCTGACTAGATTTTGGAGTTTCAAGGTCATACAGGTAATAATACATATAAAAATGGCTCGTTCACGCAATAACTTAAGAACCACTCAACAGATTGGCTTCAAACTTGGCTCATGTATGCACATGGAAGGGACAATGATCTGAGTAGATTTGGGGGTCACAAGGTCAAAGGTCAAGGGTCATAGAGGTCATTATGTACATAGAAATGGTTCGTTTTCACCATAACTCAACAACCATTTGACCGATCAACCTCAAACTTGGCACAGGTATGCATATGGGAGGGAAAATGATCTGATTAGATTTTGGAGTCTCAAGGTCAAAGGTCAAGGTCATACAGGTAATAATACACATAAAAATAACTCTTTCTCGCGATAACTTAAGAACCATTTGACAGATTGGCTTCAAACTTGGCTCATGTATGCACATGGACGGGAAAATGATCTGATTAGATTTTGGGGTCACAAGGTCAAAGTTCAAAGGTCATAGAGGTCATTATGTACATAGAAATGGTTCGTTTTCACCATAACTCAACAACCATTTGACCGATCAACCTCAAACTTGGCACAGATATGCATATGGGAGGGCCAATGATCTGATTAGAATTTGGAGTTTCAAGGTCAAAGGTCAAGGTCATACAGGTAATAATACACATAAAAATGGCTCGTTCTCGCGATAACTTAAGAACCATTTGACAGATTGGCTTCAAACTTGGCTCATGTATGCACATGGAAGGGACAATAATCTGATTAGATTTTGGGGTCACAAGGTCAATGGTCAAAGGTCATAGAGGTCATTATGTACATAGAAATGGTTCGTTCTTGTGATTACTCAGTAACCATTTGATGGTTCAAAAAACTTGGCTCATGTATGCATATGGTAAGGGCAATGCTCTCATTAGATTTTGGGGGTCACAAGGTCAAGGTCACGGTCAAAGATGTCATTGTATAAATGAAAATAAATCAACATGAAGTGCCATTTATTTCTGATTTGGTAACGGCGGAGGCATAAAATTCGACCACGCGTGGTCGAAGATTCATCTAGCTTTATTTTGCTTGCTGATCAACGGGGTGGGAGGGGGGAGATGGGCCCCATAGTGCCTCCCTTAGCGACGCCCTGATTAAATCTAATATCGTGTGAGATCAGATCAGTTTAAAACCAGAGCTCTCGACCAAGATGATACCTTTTCTGCATCATTAATATTATTATGCTTTCTAAAGAAAAAAAGAACATTAAAATGTTAGACCTCCCCCCCCCCCCCGAGTCATTAGTCGCTTTATAGCACCCAAAAAGAAAACTTATTTTCCTGCTCTCTGGGCGGAAACAATGATAGAACATTATTGTTATATCTGGATAAATTATCTCTCTTATACTAGTACTCTAATTATACCGAAAGGAACACTTTGGTGTTACATGTCGTAGTAAATATACATTGAAAGTTTAGATGTTCGAAATTGCTTGAAGGGGGATTCTGCAGAAGGAGAAAAAATAGGAAAATGAGAGAGGATGTGTTTTAATGGGATGAAGAGATATTTTATATAATAAAAAAAACGGTCGATATTCTCCCACAGTTTGGGTATGTTTATCTCTACCCAAAAGTTCTATACTTTATTTGACCATTTGTCATGTCTAAAATATTGCTTTGTTATGTTAAAGCACATTGGGTGATTTCAAGTTTGGTGTTGGAGGCTGATGTTAGTGTTGTGAGAACACCAGCACCAGTCTTAACACTGAACTTGAAATGAGGCTGGCGTTTGGTTTGATCTCGCAGAATCTGACGTATTTCCGGTAGTCTGTGTTGTACGGTGGTATTGAATGTTGTCTACTGAACCGAGCATCACGGTTCATGTTGATGATTTACATGCAATTTCCCCATTCAACAACTCCAGCCCCTAGGGATCGGGAAATTCATGATTTCAAGTACGGTGTTGGTGTTGTAGTCATTCATATTATTGCTGCTTGTCTACAGTAGCAGCTGGGCTTCTCACCAGGAATTTCTTTACATGTGGTGCAAACACATTATTTGGCATTCAGGAAAAATTTATGCATGGTACAGATTACAGAAAACTGGAATGCATGACTTTGTTTTGGTTGGGTACATTTTTATGCATACAAAAAGTGCCATTATACTCTTCTATGCTTAAGTTTACACATAGTGGCATTTCCCCTTCTAAATTTCCACATGGTGGCAAAAGTGTTTTTGAAATTTGCACATGGTGGCCCTGCCATGTGTAAAAGCCCTGGTGAGAACCATGGTAGCAGCACTCTTTGGTATGTCCACTTGTCACATGTTGGTGGTTAAACCCATTTTGCAGTCAAAACAACTTTGTATAATCAAAACCATATATTTTCCATGGAAGAATAATATTTTTCCTCTTAGATTCTTCAAATGGTTATGCAATTCGAATGCAATAAGATGTAGATTTATTAGAAATTCTGAGGGAAATTGATTTCATCCTTGAGATTTTTCGCTATAGTATATGACGTCATGCAGCGTTGAGCTACATGTATGATAAGGTGATCGGTATCGTCCCTATAAACTTTTGGTGTTGGAGCTCGGTTCAGGAGCCTTTCCATGCTCTTAACACCGACACCTACATCGCATAGCAAACTTGAAATCACCAATTCTTTCTTGCTTTCCTACTGTTCTTTCTTTACTGCATCCTCCCCTCAAGCATTTCAAACCCCCTCTTCGCTGGTGTAAAACACCCAAAAGAAAACCCCTTTTCCTGCCCTTGGGCCAATACGATATTAAAATTGTTATAATCTAATGAAATTATGTCTGTAGCACCTTGATATACTCAAAGCAACATTTTGCTGTAGTAAATATACATAAAAAAAGTTTGTTTTACTCTCATTTAATTTCAATTTATTGGCAAGCATCCCTTACCGTATATTATTTATAGTACAGTGCATCCAAAAAAAAACAACATTTTTTAAGTGGCTGCCAAATAGAAAATATATGATTCTGGCGAAAAAGGTTTATATTCATGAATAGCTCATGGACTCAACTTTCACATGAGACCAAAAAGGCTGAAAATAATTCTCGCTTGGGTGAGCACTGCTCACTTTTGTAAAGGGTATGAAAATTAGGTTGCGTAGGAATTGCACCTTCCAATTTGTGAGAGGTAAGTTTTTTGGAGGTTACAAAATTGAGGGTGATATGATAAAATCATGATCAGTTGCAGTCATTTTAGGTTTGCTGAGTGAATTTTATGGTTTATTAAGTCAAAATTTTATGCATGAGTGAACAGGAATTGCATTCACTATTGCAGCATTGTACCTTTCCCTGGTAGACTCAGTGGTGTGTTCATGGGAGTCAGGATTGGGTGGTGGTACATGATGCAGGGGAGGTGAGATGTAAGGTAGGACTTTGTTGGGTAGATGGGATAAGGGTTAAGAGGACATGCATGCCCCCCCCCCCCTCTCTCTCTCTCGCTTTCTCTCTTCCTGGGTGTGCTTGTGCATATCTTGACATACTTTCCTCTTGACCCTTATCCCATCTACCCAACAAAGTCTTACCCTATCTCACCTCCCCTACAACATGTACCACCACCCAATCCTGACTCCCATAAACACACCATTGAGTCTACCAGGGATATGCTACAATAATGAATGGAATTCCCATTCACTCATGCATAAAATGTTGATTAAATAAACCGTAAAATTCACTCAGCAAACCTAAACTGATTGCAACTGATCATGAATTCATCATATCACCCTGAATTCTGTAACTTCCAAAGTACTTATCTCTCAAAAATTGAAAGGTGCAATTCCTGCGCAACCTAATTTCCATACTCTTTACAAAAGTGAGCAGTGCTCACCCAAGCATGAATTATTTTCGGCCTTTTTGGTTTTTAGTATGAAATTAATAAAATTTTTTTTTTTTTTTTTTTTTGGGGGGGGGGGGGGGGGGGGTGGGGTGAAATTATGTGCAAAAGGAGAGTTGTCCGTGATGACATGACAGATACTGGTAAAGTTGCCAACTCAAGGTTCGCATGATATAGTCTGGGAGCCTTCGACATCTTGACTTACCCCATCGAGCCCAGAAGGTTTGACCCCTGAAATGTATTTAGCCCATGACTGTGAGTCAGGAAATGGGTGTCAGCTGGTATCAATAGGTCGGGGGCGACCCCCAGGCCCCCTCGAAAACGCCCCAAATGCGGGAAAATTCAACCCACTGAGCCCATGGATGAAACTTGGTCAAAGTGGAAGTGGCCAAGGGGCACATTACAAAAATATAAAAGCTGACAGCCCAGGTGGTCGGAAAGGGGCAGCTGACGCCCCTCGAAAACGCCCCTAATGCGGGAAAATTTACCCCGCTGAGCCCATGGACCAAAATTTGCCACAAGATAGCAGTATGGGTGTACATTGCAGAAATATAAAAGCTGACACCATAGCTGGTTGGAAAATACCAGCTGACACCCCTCAAACATGAAAAAAAGCCCCCCCCCCCCCCCCCCCCACCTGCGGGAAAATTTACCCCACTGAGCCCATGGACCAAAATTTGCCACAAGATAGCAGTATAGGTGTACATTACAAAAATATAAAAGCTGACACCATAGCTGGTTGGAAAATACCAACTGACACCCCTCAAACATGAAAAATGCCCCCCCCCCCCCCTCCTGTGAGAAAATTTACCCCACTGAGCCCATGGACCAAAATTTGCCACAACATGGCAGTATGGGTGTACATTACAAAAATACAGAAGCTGACACCATAGATGGTTGGGAATTACTAACTATTGTCCTATTGTCCTTTCTCTTCTTTGTCTCAAATGCGCAACGCATCGTTCATCTGGCGGAGTCCTCACTGTGTGACTGAATCTGCAACTGTAATATATACTGCCGTTTCAGCTACCCCTGTATCACACATTCTTCTGTTTTCTTTCCTTTACTTTCCTTTTTCTTTCTTTCTTGAGGAATCCATGTCACTACAAGCATTGCTTTTTTTTGTGGATTTCTCTTTTCCAATATCATTTTTTTCTTTTAATACACCATGTCAAGCAGACATTTGATTTGTTTTTTATGTTAATTAGAGGAAAAAATGTTGTATGTTTGTTTACGATATTTCTGCTTAAAAGAAGAAAAAAAAATATTATGTCATGTGTTATATTGGAAATAAAACTTGAACTTGAACATGAACTAACTGACACCCCTCAAACCCTAGGGGTACAACTGCCCCCCCCCCCCCAACAATAGGCCTATACCTTATTTCATTCAACCAATCATGGACCCATCATTTTTTAACAAGAACACTTTACATATACACCTGTAATTACAAAATACAAAACTGGTTGGAACCCCTCTCCCCCCCCCCCCCTCTCACGAGCCCGCAATGGCCTGCACAATATGTTACACAAGGTAACGTTGTGTGTGCGAGGGTGTGTGTGTGTGTGTATATTAATACAAAACTGAAAATTTGCAGTCATTTACTACAATGTAAGCATTGAAATGTGTGTGTTTGATTGTATTTGATTGTTGGCTAAATATAATTAACTCATCTCCTTTATGCAAGTGGCTTCTCTGCCAAGCAACATCAACTGACAGGCATTCCATGCTCAAACAAAATCTCATACAGAATAAAACATTATTCACATCTTCAGTGGAAACTCAGGATACACAGTGCATTGAGGTTTTTGTAGCCATCAAATAATCTTTTGAGGATGCATCAATTTTAAATAATTATAAAACAAAAGAATGTAATTGTGAAGAAATGGGATCAGCTTATCTTGTTATAGCAGCATGTTATTGTATTAGATCCCGGGATTAGATCTCCTGAGTTTCCACTGCACGTGTACCATACACAAACATCGAACATGACATTGCACACACACACATAGAATACAACCAGTCATGATTCATATTTACATCACATACAATGCCTGTACATTAAATTCAGTTTTATACTGGACCGTTTGATCCAGGATGCTAAGTACAGTGTTTATATCCATATCCAAATGTAATATGAACTTTGTGATATTATGCCTAAAGTAAGGTTGATTAATATTATCACAATACAACTTAAACTAGAATGACAGACGCAAATCATTGTTAAGTAACGTTTATTAAACAGTAAAATAAATCAAACAGAACAGCATTTTGTATGGTAAAATATCAGTTTTAACAACCATACATATACCAATTAGTGAGAGTGTATCCCCCCCCCCCCCTCCCTCTTTTACAGACTGAGGATGGTAATGGAACTATTTATTATCATAGCATACATGTACATGTAACAGGGAAAATAAAAGACATGGAACAGAACTCTTCAAATGGTAAAACATTGACTTTTGAATGAAGAGAGAGAGTAGACAAAAGCTACTTCCATGATGTCAGAGTAAAACACATTTATTTTCCAGAATTTCAGCATCTATCAAAGTGAGTGATGTTTTCACATTTGCATGATAACCAGCTAAAGAATTTTTGCTCAAGCAACAGCAAACCCATGTTCTACTTATAACTAATTTTTGTTTTTCAAAAAGCAGATTAGTGGTTTGGTATTTTCCAACCAGCTATGGTGTCAGCTTTTATATTTTTGTAATGTACACCTATACTGCTATCTTGTGGCAAATTTTGGTCCATGGGCTCAGTGGGGTAAATTTTCCCGCAGGTGGGGGGGGGGGCCTTTTTTCATGTTTGAGGGGTGTCAGCTGGTATTTTCCAACCAGCTATGGTGTCAGCTTTTATATTTCTGCAATGTACACCCATACTGCTATCTTGTGGCAAATTTTAGTCCATGGGCTCAGCGGGGTAAATTTTCCCGCATTAGGGGCGTTTTCGAGGGGTGTCAGCTGCCCCTTTCCGACCACCTGGGCTGTCAGCTTTTATATTTTTGTAATGTGCCCCTTGGCCACTTCCACTTTGACCAAGTTTCAGTGGGCTCAGTGGGTTGAATTTTCCCGCATTTGGGGCGTTTTCGAGGGGGCCTGGGGGTCGCCCCCAACCTATTGGTACCAGCTGACACCCATTTCCTGACTCACAGTCATGGGCTAAATGCATTTCAGGGGTCAAACCTTCTGGGCTCGATGGGGTAAGTCAAGATGTCGCAGGCTCCTAGTCTAATAGGGATTTACTAAAACTTTCAAAATTTATAACTCTTGAACAGATTTTGCTAAAACTCCAATTATTTACTCCTCTTGGTCATCTTTATTTACTAAGAGCATACTGATGCCTAGGTTGCATTCTCCTTTAATTTTATGAATTTGGGGGATTACCTTCATTATTATAGTTGTGTTTTAAAACCTCTTCATGTTTATACTTCAAACTACACGTAGGTGTTGCATGTAGCATGCTTGACTATAGAACAATTAATGATATTGATTAACATTGTTATGATTTTTTTTTAATGTTACTTGAAAATAGGATAAACATAAGGGATGTAGTGTAAAAATACTAGTCTGAAAGTTTCAAAGTATGATATCTACAGAAAGTATGTCTATATTTGAAATGTAAACCAATGTTTGAAAAATATACAGGGGTTGGTTGTACAGACTAGACGGAAGAAGTACACATGCATGCATGCATGGATCACTGCGTTGTACTTTGTGTATTGGCATATCACGTAGCTGGTGGCACATAAGGCAAACAATAAAAATTGTATTGGTGTAACTTGCCTGATCCTAAAAATATCCCCAATCATAGGTTTTTTTTTTTAATATTTATTGCTATCAATATCGCATATGATTGTGCTGCCTTTGCGATCGAATTTGCTGTGTACAAAATACAGAAGTGTTGTGGACAGAAGAGCTATTTTCCTGCCGTAGAATATGTGTTTCGAGCGGCTTCACTGAGAGTAAATGTCTTTTTCTTCGTGAGAATGTCGAGTGCTGCTTGTTTGGGCGATATCCTTGCCTGTATTGCTGTGTGTCTCGCTCAACATAACGCTAGCTCGGTAGCTGTGTACCTCAACATGGCGTTGTATGCTGTGAAGATCACAGGTAAACTTGGGCCTAAAACTCTCTCTAATATTCTCCGAAAGTTTGACATAAATGCTGTAAGAGGTGAAATATTGCATATTTCTTGGACATGCATGTGTACAGCAATATATATGAGCACCCCCCACCCCCCCCCCCCCCCCCCATAGAATAGAACCAACGTTCTTGACGTGATTTGAATACTATATACATGTACATGCAATGAGCAATTTCATGTTGTGCATTTGTTTTGGCAAAGGTCCACATGGGTTGGAGTATGCAGACGAATAAGAGACGTGCATCTGGCGTGTGAAACGTTTAAACAGCAAATGGTTTTAAAAGGGTATTTATCAAAGGGTGCTGTTGATATTGAATGTATAAAGGGTATTGATCACCTGATCAGTACGTTCCACCGAATTTTGAACAAGTCCAAAGTGTTGAACGTGCAGGAATGTACTGATCAATAGCTTTTGTACATACGTTAACTATTTGCTGTTTAAACTATTTGCACGATAGATGCACATTTTTTTTTTTTTTTTTTTTTTGTGCGCTGTTTGCATACTCCAACCTATATTGGAAGTTTGTCAAAAACGAATGCACAATGTACATTACTCATTACATATTGTTGAATTCATAGTCTGGCATAGATTGGCTCTATTTGATAATATGGGACAGTACAGTTCTGTCTACGAATGATACTCTCAGAAGAAAATTCTTCCATCTCAACTGTACCAATCAAAAGGACTCTATACCAATCCAAAGGACTCTATACCAATCCAAAGGACTCTTGATTTCAGCAGAAATCATTGGCACACCAACATTTCCAGCAGGAATTGTTGGATAAATTGCACAACCACCTTTTCCAGCAGGGATCGGTGGATAAACTGAACAACCAGCTTTCCCAGCAGGGATTGTTGGAGAAATTGCACAACCACCTTTCCCAGCAGGGATTGTTGGTAAACTGCAGAAACCTTTCCCAGCAGGGATTGGTGGATAAACTGAACGACCAGCTTTCCCAGCAGTGATTGTTGGTAAACTACAGAAACCTTTCCCAGCAGGGATTGGTGGATAAACTGAACAACCAGCTTTCCCAGCAGGGATTGTTGGATAAACTGCACAACCACCTTTCCCAGCAGGGATTGGAGGATAAACTGAACGACCAGCTTTCCCAGCAGGGATTGTTGGTAAACTGGAGAAACCTTTCCCAGCAGGGATTGGTGGATAAGAAAGAACAAAGCATACTGAAAGAACACAGTTGACAATATTTGCACTCTAGTCGGCTATATTGCACTCTATTTGGCATTGTGAACACAGCATACTAAATGAAGAAAGCATACTGAATGAAGAAAGCATATTGAATGAACAAAGCATATTGAATGAACAAAGCATATTGAATGAAGAAAGTATACTGAATAAAGAAAGCATATTGAATGAACAAAACATACTGAATGAATAAAGCGAGGAAGAAATTTGCACAGGGTATAAAAAAAGTTTGAGGATTAACAGTGAACTTCCTTGATTGCAAAGAAAGTGAGTTTGGGTCATAATATACAGAGTTCTAGAAATATAGGTGAGCTTGGTTGAATACGGAGAGACTAACAGAATTGAGTCAAGATATATAAAGGTTTGGAAATTATACAAGTAGGCTTGAGTGATTGCACATAGAGTTAGAAAGAAGTTGTACTTCAGACATAGACACTTCTAGACACAAGTGAGTTTGGTTGTAAAAAGAGTGATAAGTAAATACAGGTGTGCTTGTTTCATTATAGAGATAGTGAGAAAAAAATTTGGCCCTTACAAAAATGTCTTGTGGTAATTCTCTGTGGCAACTGACTTTACCACACAAAATACCACAGGAATATCTGTTACCACAGGTTTACCACAGGCCCACCTGTGGTACTTTGCCGTATACTTGTGTGGTAATTTCAAGTAGCGGCTGTGGTATTCAAATGTCCTGTGGTAATTCTCTGTGGTACCTGTCTTTACCACACAAAATACCACTGGAATTTCTGTTACCACAGGTTTGCCACAGGTATACCTGTGGTACTTTGCTGTATACCTGTGTGGTAATGTCCAGTGGTGACTGTGGTATTCAAATGTCCTGTGGTAATTCTCTGTGGTACCTGTCTTTACCACATATAATGCCACAGGAATATCTGTTACCTCAGGTTTACCACACGTACACCAGTGGTACTATGCTGTATACTTGTTGGTAATGTCAAGTGGTGGCTGTGGTATTCAAATGTCCTGTGATAATTCTCTGTGGTACCTGTCTTTACCACACATAATGCCACAAGAATATCTGTTATCAGAGGTTTACCACATGTGCACCTGTGGTACTTTGCTTTATACTTGTGTGGTAATGTTAAGTGGTGGCTGTGGTATTCAAATATCCTGTGGTAATTCTCTGTGGTACCTGTCTCTACAACACAAAATTTTTTGTATTCCTGTGGTACTTTTAACGCCCGGAATACCACAGGAATATCTCTTACCACAGGTAAACCTGTGGTACTCTATCATATATTTGTGTGGTAATGTAAGCAGATGGTTGCTTGTGGTCCTATTCTGTTCTGTGGTACAGGGGCGGTGCCAGGGTATTTTGATAGGGCCCGGGGATAGGGCTGGCCCTTTAAATGTAGGCACATTGTATACATGTGGTGTTCTGTGGTATTGAGCGAATCAAACAATAATAATTTTAAAAAAAGTTATCGGTGGATGTTCATACAGGCCACCCCAACCTGAATATATGAGGGAGGGGGGAGATATACAAGGACCTATAAAGGCCTAATAATATACACCCCTTCCCCAAGGGAAAAAGAAGCCTAAATGGTATGCCATCAAATTTTGGATATATCCAACAACAGCAAAAAACAAAAACAAAAACAAAAACAAAAACAAAAACAAACAACCCCACCCCCCCAAAAAAAAAAAAAATGAATAAATAAAGTTGTAATCCTACGCTTTTTGTGAGTGCCCGGTGTCCCCATCCCCCGTGGTAATTCCTGTGGTATTTTGTGTGGTATATAGACAGGTACCACAGGAATTACCACAGGACGTTTAACCTCCCATCTCCCTGGTAACCCCCCCCCCCCACACACGCACACACTCACAACACACACACCCTCACACACACACGCACACACACACACACACACACAATTGAGAGATAAGAGTAGATATGGACCCCCTTGGTACTTTTTGAAATTATTATTTAAATATTTTTATTTCTTTTTATTTCTTTATTCATTTATTAATTAATTTACTCATCTGTTATTTGTTATTTTTTTTAATTTCTTATTTTTGCTACTTTCAATGGTCCAATTTTCCTATCAGATTTTATCGGAATTGTAATAGCATTCTGTTCATCTAAAACGAAATTATTATCCAACAGTTACGGTTATGACTTACACGTAAATCATGTAGAAACTTATTCAAGACTTGTGATTGGTCGGCGAGAGCGAGCTCTCGCGATCGCTAGCAAAATTGAAATGCGATAGTACGCGGCAAAATTGTTAACGGTAGTTCGTGCGAGAGATTTCGAAGCAGGAAGGAGAGTAGACAAATTTCCAGATTTTCAGGAAAATAGGATGGTAAGAATTTTTTGCATATTTCATAGTTTGCATCTTAGTCTGTAATCGTTTCTAATGAGCTGATAAAGAGAACGTAATGAAAATATGATGCAGTATATTGATAGCTTAGTTGCATGATTCGCCGCAATGACAATTTGTTCTGCGCCCGTCTGCAGGGTATGCGCTAGCTCCTTCGTCCCGCCGGCTCCCGGGAGCTCTCCGGCCATGCTTGCGTAGGCGTCGGCGTAGCTTAGTGCTCTATGCATTTGGCCGTTACGTGTGGCAGTCGCAATTTACGTTTGTATTGTGAATCTGTGACCATGATTTTGTGTGCTAATCGTTGCCTGGCTGCGGCCGGGATTTCCTCGATTTGAAATTCCAGCAAATGGCAGTGGACATTTACTGTACTCTGTACTACAAATTCAAGTACAAATGCCCACTGCCATTTGCTGGAATTTCACTCTACTACAGTCTGTAGTCGAGTGAAAAATTAAATTCAATCTATCTAGATCTAGATATAGGCCTTAACCTAAAACATGACAAGTGAATGATGACAGTGATGAATAACAAGTTACAATACTATCATGACTAGACCCTATAGGAGTCTAGTCTAGCCTAACGTTAGATCAGTTGCTTTAGAGTCACATGTAACAGTTACATGTAGATCTAGAATGTTGTAGAGAGAGAAGATCTAATGTTAGATCTAGACCCTGAAAAGGAATTATCAAGGAATTATGAAATTGTATGGTAATATCCAATGTTTTTCTTATAATTTTGACAATGTATCTAATATCTATGACTGAAAAGTGAAAACAAACCCTTAATAATATGGTGCCTTTTAGGGATATGGTTCAGGTTGCATAAAACTCTGATGCAGCGGCAGCACATCATGTGAATTGTGATGAGTGACCCCCCCCCCCCCCCCCCCCCATTATCTAGCAGAGAATAGATGCCGGCAGAACTTGATTGATCATTGATCTTGTCTTTTCTTTCTTTCTTTTTCCAGCCAAACAACACGGTGGCACGATAACGAAACTCAAGATGATCATGACTGAGGCGATTGTGAGGGAGTTTCCCATTTTAAGGATGCGGGTGCTGCTGTGAGTATGCTTTGATTGAAGAATAGGAAGAAAATGATCTGTAAATGTATGTACCAAAGAACATGACAGCTATTCTTATGTCTGTGTGCATGGAATGTAAGATAAGATTATTTTACCAATATTATCCGATTAATCTTGAATGTAATATGCTCAAAACATAGCTTATAAATTTATTTTCGGGACATATATATGCAAACTTTGCCAGTCAAAAGTATATGTACTCATAACTCACAAAATCTTATGCTTTCAGTTTACTTTTCCAATTCCAGATGATATTTCTTTTTTTTTTCTCAATTCTACAAATCAGGCTATATGGCTCTTACCTTGGGAGTATCATGTCACAACACTAGACGGCTTTCTCCTAGACACCGGACTTTGCAACAACAGAGAGTTTACATCGAAGGAAAAGATGTCATGCATTGGTTCACTTGTATAGTCCTCACCTTCTGGATGTGAACTTTCCAATGGTAATTAAGTAGCTTGAGTTTTACATTAATAAATGTGAATCTTTGATAATCCTGTCCTGTACTTCTTGGGAAATGGATTCTCCTATGGACTTGGGTTTGAGACATTTTGCTGTAGGGCCCTCTCATCCCTATTTGAACAAACTAGTCATGGACTATCTTTTTTGAAAATTATTAATTTATTTGCTTTTTCAGAATCAAAAACTAATTTTTTCTTTTAATTTTGTAAGATTTTATCATGAACACATCATTTAGCCTTAGTGAAAGTTAAATATTCTGAACATAATAAAGTAATGGAAAGGCATGTACTACGGCATGTAGGATGTAATGCTTTTTGCTCTGAAACTCACTGTTTCTGGCTCAAAATCATAATTTTTTTGTCTTTATTAGTAATCCCTCTAGTTAACCAATCTTGCCTTGATTTGATTTCATCATACATACAGGTCGGTACTAAATCCCAATGCACATGGATCAAGCCACCAACTCAGAGCCTCTTGTTACGACTATGGAAAAACATCTAGAAGTTTATCCCTTTTTAGCAGCTTTTAGTTTTGTAAAGGACTAAAAACTTGTCCCAAACAGAGGTATTGAATACTATTTCCTGAGTAACCATTAACATTTGACTCAGTGTGATATTTTCCCAAAACACTAAAATCACCATTAGGGGAAATTATTTCCAGGCTATATTATTATTATTATTATTTTTATTATTATTATTATTATTATCATATTTTCATATGAGTTCTTCTTCATGTAGGAAAATTTGTCTGATTGTGTTTTCCATAATTCATCTGCATATTTTGTGTTTGATTCTTCTTACAATAACCCTTACTGAACTGGGGGCGGGGGCTTGGAGGCCTCCCTAGACGTTTTGCGCGATATGTCTGCAGTGTGAAAAGTTATCACTGCAATGTTTCGTCACTTTTTCCTTCAAGTCTCCCGCATCCTTTAATACCATTTTCGCAATGTTTGGATAAGCGGTTCCGAAGTTACGCATAATGTACATGCACGTCAAACGAAAAAATTGCTCAAAAACGTGATTTCTTGTACAAGTTAAATACAAATTGTGTTTTCAGCCCAAAATCATAAATGTATGAATATTTTTGCTATTACTTTCAAACTGATTCATTTTATGCTATTTATGATTGCAACAGTGTTACTGACAAATTCCATCCAAAAAAAAAACCCAAAAGGTAAAAAAACAAAGAAATACATAAGAAATTGAAAAAAAATATATAAGGAACAAGTTTTGAGAACGTAAATTTTTGGTGGTATATTTGGTGAAAACACCACAGAGTATCTGGACCAAATATTAGCATATTAGGAGCTTTATTTAGGGCCTTAGAGCAAAAAATCTGATTTTTATGGATATATCATGCATAAATTAGAATAATTAATGAAACCACATCATTTTGAAAAAAATAATACCATTTTATAGAGTACGTGTTGGGCGACCTGCGTGCCGATTTTCGTTGTGCGGTCAATGACCTAGATCATGGGGGGGGGGGGGCCTGGTAGCCTCCCCCCCCCACCCCCCAGTCAGAGAGGGGCTCAAAATAGTCCAGTTCAGTAGGGGGTTAAAGGTTTCACATTATAATGCTTTTGATGCCAGGTGACAGCTTATGGTTATTATGCAATCTAATGATTAAGCCATTAGGGAGGAATTGTATTTAGGAGCTTTGAAAGGTAGTCTTAACCATTTGCAGAATCGCAGAAAATCCATCCAACTTGGCCTGAGTTTATGATATGACCTTCTGAATTTCTGATACTGATAATCATAAGGCAAATGGAGCTATTTTACTAATGGTCAAATTATATTTCAGATCCTCTCGTCCATTTTTCTTGAGACAAATATTCAACATATCAATTTTGTTATTAGAAAGAAATATCCATTTGTCCAAAAGAATTGTATGGTTGGAAGTAATTGCCTTTGCGATTCTTGTACTGTCAGATTTGAAGATGCAAAACATTGAGACCAGCTTTAACAAGGTACATGTAATGCTTCCCAATTTTCCATGTTGTACTATGTTGTCTGTGATAAACATAAGCAGTAATAACTTTCCCCTGTTCAAAATTGTTACATTGCATACAGGGGAAACTACTAGACCTGGGGGTGTAACATAAAACATACAATCAATCTTACGATTGATTTCAATCGTAAGTCTATGGCAAACCATGTACTAAAGAGATACAATTGATTGTAAGACTGATTGTATCTGTTTATGTTACACCCCCAGGTGTCCAATCCAATATAATCCAATTTTTGTTTGTCAGCCACCGCGGTGGAGCGATACTAAGGAAACGCCGCAACAGTAATGATGTCTGTCCTTCTGCACTTGATGCATATGAAACTTGAATAACTTTACCCAGTTTTAACCAGTTGATGGTATGTTCAATTGAGATCTTAGTATTATTTGGGGGATAAAGATCAGGTATATAGGTTCAGTTTTGAAATTTACTTTCAAGTCTCTACAGGCGGGTTAGTAACTTTCAAACTTCACACCACAAGTCAGTTTATAATCAAACTTGTTTGGTATATATGCGGACATGGAACTCCATGTTGCGGGTCTAGTTTCAAATGTCGTTCGGTATTTTCCTTAAAAGGTGATTGCACATGAACGTGGCAATATGCATTAAGGCTACGGCCGTGTTTAAAACGGGTTTCTTTTTTTTTCAAAGTTCACTGTTTTTATACAGTGATTTAACAGTACTTTCCATAACTTTCTGTCATTATCGAATGTAAATCTGCATTATTTCTTGTTCCTTCTTTTGATTTAGTAACACTTGTAGAACAGTATGAGAATGTTCTTGGCAATCTATTGGACAAGCATGCGCCTGAAGAGACAAAGACGATCACTGCTCGTCCACATGCACCTTGGTACTGTGATTCCCTTCGTGAAGCGAAGAGGGATCTTAGAAGGTGGGAACGGCTAAGAAACTCCACCAATCTTGAAGTGTACAAGCAAGTTTTTAGAGATAAACGTGCCAGATACAAGGCCCTGTTGAATAAAGTAAGAAATGACTACCACAGAATCGCTTTTGAGGATTGTAACACTAGGCAACTCTTTCAGAAGTTTAACAAACTCTCCTCATCAGCAACTGCGAAGGTTCTTCCATGCAATAACACTAGTGATGTACAGCTAGCTGACCAGTTTGTAAAATTCTTCTCTAAGAAGGTTAAAGATATAAGGAATGAGTTATCAAGTTGCCAGATGTCAGCTGCATCGTGTTCTAGTAGCACAACCATCAGTGAAGCAGACTGCCCTACTTTTACAAAGTTCAACACTGTCACTGAAGGAGCAGTCAAACGCTTAGTGGTCAACTCTCCATCTTCATCCTGTGAACAGGATCCTATACCTACATGGTTGGTCAAAAAATGCATAAATGAACTTGTTCCTGTGCTCACACGCATCATCAACCTGTCCCTGGAGAATGGCTGTTATCCAGATTCACTCAAGCACGCACAAGTTGATCCTCTTCTAAAAAAATCGAGCTTGGATCCTGAAGTATTAGCCAACTACAGACCAATTGCGATGCTTAAATTTCTGGGGAAATTGATTGAGCGAGCATCTGTAGATCAAATACATGCATATCTAGATGTGAATGGTTTATATGGTAGTACACAATCGGCTTACAGGAAACATCACAGCGTTGAGACGGCAATGGTTCGCATTTATAATGACTTACTCCTTGCAGCAGACAGTGGCCAGGAATCGGTGCTCGTGATGCTTGATTACTCCTCTGCATTTGACACTCTTGACCATGACATTATGTTCCAGCGTCTGTCAACGAGATATGGAATTACTGGAACAGCATTGAACTGGTTTCGCTCATACTTTAGTAATCGTACTCAAAGTGTTGTTGTAAATGGTACTCTTTCTCATCCTTGTGTCCTTAGCGAAGGCGTTCCTCAAGGTTCAGTAATGGGGCCACTGTGTTTCTCAATGTATACATCACCGTTAGAAGATGAAATAGAGAAATGTGGTATTAGCAGAATGATATATGCTGATGACACTCAAATCTATATTTCTTCTCAACAAAATGTCAGTCGTGCCACAATGATTGCTCAGATTGAATCTTGCTTAAGTAGAATACAGATGTGGTCATCACAAAATCATCTAAAATTAAATCTAAGAAAAACTGAAGTTGTGCATATCAGACCGCGTTGTAAAATGTCATCATCGTTGTCAATTACTGTCTCTGATATTCCCATTCTGTCAGTTTCAAAAGCACGTGATCTTGGAGTAATTGTTCAGGATGATCTAGGGATGAAAGCTCATGTTAACAATATATGTAAATCAGCAGCCATTGGACTATATAGGATTGGAAAGATAAGGCATTTTCTGGATAAGTCAACCACAGAAAGGCTCATTCATGCATTTATATTCAGTCACTTAGACTGTAATAATGGACTGCTTCTAGGAGTACCAGATACTCAGCTTTCTAAACTCCAGCGTATACAAAATTCAGCTGCAAGGCTCTTAGTTCGCAAAAAGAAATTTGAACATGTGACACCGATCCTGTGTAGTCTCCACTGGCTTCCGATAAAGGCTCGCATTTTGTTTAAAGTCCTCACTCTTGTTTTTTAAGTGCGTTAATGGGAATGCCCCTACTTACCTCAGTGATCTAATTCAGAAATATCAACCCAGTCGAAATCTTCGTTCACAATCAAAGGATCTTCTCTCTGAAATACGAGTAAAGTCCAAGACTTTTGGTGATAGAGCTTTTGAGAAAATGGCACCAAAATTGTGGAACAACCTACCTCATAATATTGGTATTGGTATT
Source organism: Echinometra lucunter (assembly GCA_029962745.1). Classification (NCBI taxonomy): domain Eukaryota; kingdom Metazoa; phylum Echinodermata; class Echinoidea; order Camarodonta; family Echinometridae; genus Echinometra; species Echinometra lucunter. The sequence continues at coordinate 13,185 of JAPZVO010000224.1, read as the reverse complement.
GGTATTTATTTTCCATATCACAATGTTAAAAAGCAATACAATGTAAATGTATGTACATAATAAAAAATCAAAAGTGAGATGGCTGGATATACCCACTCAGCTTTGTTAATGTAACAAAACTGTTCTTCCCTGGGGTCCAGAAAATATGTAACAACAGTTACTGTACATAACATATGACATAACAACAGTTACTGTACATGACATATAATAGAATTAAACATAAGAAATAATTGGGCTAAACAATAATGAAAAACAACAAAAAGAATACAAGAGAATACATCTATACCTTAACGCGACCCCCCCCCCCCATCCCCACCCACCCACCTGTCGCTACTATTTCTTTTAAAGGTCAGGGCAAGACTGAATTAACTGATTTAAATTTTTATAAAAAGTAAAAAGGCTATTTGACAATTTTATTGTAGATGGTAGGTTATTATATTCTTGTGATCCTCTATATAAGAACGTTCTTCGACAGCATTCACTCTTGGGTTTGGGAATTTTAATATTTCCTTGCGATCGGAGAGAATACGAATGATTACTATATTGAAAAGACTCTTCTAAATAAGGTGGGGCTAAGTTATGAAGGGATTTGTATACCATTATGTTTAAATGTGATTTACGCCTTCATTTGAGAGACTGCCATCCTAGTTTTATATGAATATCATTGTTTGAAACGTGATTAAACGGATTTATTTTTAAAATGAGACGTCCGGCCCTATTTTGTAATTTTTGCAAACGTTCAGTGTGTTTTTTGCTTGCCGAATCATAAACAATATCAGCATAATCAAAAAGTGGAAGGATAATAGAATTGTAAACTATCTTAAGATTGGATTCTGATATGAAATGTCTAAGACGGGCCAGAAAGCTGACTACCTTACTAATTTTAGTGCACATTTCGTCAATGTGTATATTCCATTTTAACTTTGGATCAAGGTACATTCCCAGATATTTAACAGTATTTCGTTGATCAATACGTTTACCAGATATAGTTACATTTAAAGTATCACATTTAGATAGCATTTTCCCAGTTCCAAATAACATGCAAATGGTTTTATTAACATTAAGACTTAGTTTATTACAACATAACCAGTTATGAATTTTACGGAGATCAAAATTTATATTTTTTTCAATAATATCAACATTTCTATGAGAAAAATACAACACTGTATCATCTGCATATAAATGTAATTTGCAGTTTTTACTTGTGTTATGAGATCATTTATGTAAATTGTAAATAAAATTGGTCCAAGTATGGAGCCCTGAGGAATTCCATAATTTATATATGATATATTTGATATTACAGAATCTATTAAAGTACACATCTTCCTATTGTACAAGTAACTTTCGAACCAGTGTAAGGCGTCCGTCGAAACGCCAATTCTTGAGAGTTTTCTAATAAGTATTGTAGTATCTACGGTGTCAAAAGCTTTTTTCAGGTCGATGAACACAGCACCAGTATAAAAGCCATTATCCATTTCTTTCAACCAATCATCGGTAACTTTCAATAAAGACGTTACAGTCGAATGCTTTTCTCTGAAGCCCGACTGTTGGGTACAAAGTATATTGTTTTCTTTCATGTAAGATTTCAATTGATTACTAACAAGTTTCTCAAGAATTTTCGAAACAGTTGGTAAAATTGATATCGGTCTAAAATTAGAAGGGTCATCTTTGTTACCAGATTTAAATAATGGTATTACTTTAGCAGTTTTAAACTGATTAGGAAAAACACAATCTAGTAGTGACTTATTAAAGAGATAAGTTAAAGAAGGAACTATAACAGCAGACGATAATTTTAAAAACTGTGCTGTGATTCCATCAATTCCATAAGAAGGTTTGTTTTTCAAGAGATTTATTTCTTTTAAAACAGCTGCCTCTGATAATACTCTAAAATTGAAAAAAGATACGGCTTGATACTCTTGATTAGATATGGATTCATTTGTAATAGGAATTGTGGATGCTAAATGATTGCCAACGTTTGCAAAATACTCGTTAAATTTTTCACTTTTTTCGAACAAACTTTCACTATCTGTTTGAATTATATTTTTATTACTATTGGTGCGTGGTAATAAAGATGTCAATACTTTCCAGGTGTTATCAGAATTTTCTTTTATTTTCAATATCTTTTCCGAATAATATTTTTTCTTTCTTTTCCTTATCTCAAAAGTAACATTATTTCTCAGTTTTCTGTATTCTTTCATCATTGTTTCATCTTTATTTTTCCAAGCTTTCCGCTTTAACTTATCTCTTTTTCTTATCAATTCAAAAATATATGAATTCATCCATGGAGACTTCTTATTACTAATTTTCTTGCTCTTGATAGGCATATGCTGGTTAACAACATTCATAAGTAAAGCCTCCCATTTACCGACTGCTTCACTGATACACGTACAATCAAGAATTTCATGCCAAGGTTGATTACTTAAATCATCTAAATAAGATTCTAAATCAAAACCAGAAAATTTTCTATAATTAATAACTCGAGAAGAATTTTCAGTCTTTGACTTCCATATTAAATAACTTAAAGAGTGATCACTCATTCCAACATGCAAAACACCATGTGATTTTATTTTCTCAATTGAGTTAGTTAACATATGGTCAATGAGTGTCATTGTTTTTGCTGTAATCCTGGTATAATCTGTTGTATTAATTTGCTGTAATGAAAATAAGTTGTGTATATCACTTAAACGTTTTAAATCGGACGATCCAGATATTTTCAGTAAATCACAGTTTGTATCTCCCATGACAATAATTGAATAATTAAAAGTATCCAAGAATGATAACAAATTTTCATATTGAAGATATAAATGAACATTGCTATTAGGTGGTCTATACCAAGTAAGAAAAATGATTGGATTAGAGAATTTTGGTCGAATAATTAATGGGATGATTTCTAAGGAATTTACAACATCATATTTAATAAGTTCAAAAGACAAAGAATTACGTATATACAAGGCCACTCCGCCACCATTCCTATTTCTGTCTTTTCGAACAAGGTTAAAATTATCAATATTTAGTTCACTGTCAAAAATAGAATCGTCAAGGAATGTTTCATTTAATGCAAGAAGATGAATATCGTTACTATGTAAAAACAATTTGATTTCATCTATATTACGGAGAAGACTCCGGACATTAAGATGAGCAAATTTAAGGCCTTTTCCTTTCAAACAGTCAACATTTAAAGGATTTTGAATATTCATTACATGGGTGGAATCATAATCAGATATATCATGAACATTTTGAATATCATTTAAAAAGTCATCATCAGTACCAAAGAAGGGTAAATGGTTAAAAAGACATTTCGAACATTCCCAATTAAAGAAATGGTAAGAAGGATCATTGTAAGTTTTAATACTTATATCAGTGCAACATATATGAACCCACTTTTTGCACTTTGTGCACTGTAATGCCCTATGGTTATTTTTTACAATTTTAAGGCAACTTACACACGAAAAAGTCCTAACCATTTAACAATGCAAATATATATATATCAAAAGCAAATTCAAAAAACAAAAACAACAACTTACAGGATTATTGGATTTTAATACAATTAAAGAAGAATGCATCAATGCATAAAAAGTCATTGGTCATACTGAATTGAGCATGACAATCATTCAGAAAAGGATTTATATCAAGTCCAATTCACTCTCGTCTTTGATGACACGTTTAATAGTCTTTCCTCCACTCGCTGGGAGGAGAGCTATAATTCGTCCGTCGGAAGTCCAAGCAGCTAGGACTTTTGTCGCAGCCTTAGTCTTTTTCAGAAGCTCTGCATTTTGCTTCGTTAGATCTTCGTCGATTCCTAGTTTTTTTCCTTTGAGGTTACGACGTTTTGATAGAATGAGATTACGAGTCCGATAGGAGACAAACTTTGCTATTATGACCCGTGGCCTAGTCAAAGACTTGCTGCTGCGAGTCACTCTAGTTGATTGCGATTCTGACGATTTCTTTGTGCTCAGACGATGTGATCTTTCAATGTCATCCTTGGGTATTGAGAGATTCAAATTTTCACGAGCAAGTCTGCAGATAAGGTCATCGGTGTCCTCTCCTTCAGATTCGGGGATGCCATAAAAACGTAGACAATTACGCCGACTGTATTGTTCTTGGTCATTCGCTGTCCGTTGAAGCATACGAAGAGATTCACGTTGACCGTCGATGGTGTTTGATAGGGAAGCGATCTCTTTGTCCTTAGTTGCAAGCTTACTTTCGAGGTCCAGAAATCTTCCTTCGCTCTCTTCAATTCTGCCGATGATCTTGTGAAATGCATCTTCAACGGCTTCACGCACTACTTGGCGAATTGTATTGAGAAACTTATCACCATTCATGTAGCTCTTAATTGCATCGTCGGTAATCGATTTGATTTTATTTTGGGTCAAACCTTCTGGCATGTTGATAGGTAATTGTGAAGTATAACTGTAAAATAGAAGCTGTTGGACCCTGGGTTTCAAATCTGCACAGTGTATAGGCCTTCTGTACGATTAGTGTTGTAACAAGCCAAGAAAGTTCATAAAAAGTTCATAAAGGTATAGAAAAATGTAGAATACTGGCTCAGGTAAAGCAATGCGTTTTGACGAAAAGTATATAGGATGGCAAGATATGACACGATGATAACAATTCACATTGCGATAAAGCAGTGTAATACTAGTATAGTGAGGAATATCAATAAAGAATGATAACTTTCACTTTGCGATAAATCAATGTAGTATAATGACGAATATCAATAAAGAATGAAGTCCAAACTCCAAAGAACGGTGATATATAAATCGGAGACAATCAGATGGTGTAGAATATATTTTGATGCATTCTCCAAAAATAAAGTATGTCTCGTTAAAGCATGTTGTTAATGAAGTTCAAGACGTGAAAGCCGAAGCATAACAAAAATATTTGTCGAAATCAGAACAATCCACCAAAAGCGTCAATGAAATAGTTTCACTTCACAAAAATACTCCAGATATATTAAAGATGATTATAAAAAACAAAATAAACTATCCTGGTCTCAAGATGCATATCAGGAAAGGTGATTTTCGACGATTTTTAACTCCAAATTCTGACAACTCTTGAATATACGTCTTGCTCGAACGGGGCGCCCTCTCCCTCAATATAAGATCAATAACTGATTTCAACAGATTCAAATCTGTGTTAAAAACGTATCTTTTTAAGAAGCATATACAAAACAATGATTCTTCTACACGCATAGAGACTATTTATATGGTATTATGCGTCTCTAAGAACCGCTTATTATTATTATTATTATTAAATAGTACATACATGTGTATTCTGCTGTTTCTTTATGTTTATAAGCATGTATTGTTTTTCACATTTCAGCTGCTAACAGTATTCAGAACTTGTCAGTACTTCTGCCAGTTTCACTTGTAAATACATTTTATTGTTATCAATTAAAGCTGTTCAAAGCTGTAGCATATTGTGGAAATCTTAAATATACATGTATGTCCAGATAGAACTGTTCACCATGCAGTTACCACTTACTATTACCACAAATATGTACAACCATGTACCTTGCATTGATAGCTGGATTATGAATTGTTTTCATTTAATTAGACAATTTATTTTGCAAAAAGGTTTCAAAAATCGACAGGGGGAGGGGGGAGACTTTTGACCAAATCAAGTTTCATTTATGCAAGGTTGTGTGGGTGAGCCGCATACCTGCCAACTCTCCCTATTTAGTAGGGACAATCCCGATTTTTGGTAAAAGAAAGAGCCACTTCTACCATGTGTCCCTTTTTCTGCAAAAACCTGTCTGTAGTCATGTATAGGATTATCAGAAATTTCCCTATTTTTAGCCTCTGCCTTGTCATTTGTCCCTTTTTCTTGGGTTTCAGGGTTGACAGGTCTGGAGCCGTGGTATGTGGTATTTCTCTATTACCATGGTATAAAATGTGTATTAGGTCTGTGGTAATCTGTGTGCTAACTACTGTATGGTAAATCTGGTAAAAGTATGTGGTAACTGGCATGGGTAATTCTGTGTGGCAACTGGCGTGTGGTAATTGTGTGTGGTTACTGGTGTGTGGTAAGTGTGTGTGGTAACTGGCGTGTGGTAACTGGCGTGTGGTAACTGGCGTGTGGTAATTCTGTGTGGTAACTGGCGTGTGGTAATTGTGTGTGGTAACTGGCGTGTGGTAATTGTGTGTGGTAACTGGCGTGTGGTAATTGTGTGTGGTAACTGGCGTGTGGTAATTTTGTGTGGTAACTGGTGTGTGGTAAACTGTGTGGTAATCTATGTGGTAACTGGCGTGTGGTAATTCTGTGTGGTAACTGGCGTGTGGTAATTCTGTGTGGTAACTGTCGTGTGGTAATTCTGTGTGGTAACTGGCGTGTGGTAATTCTGTGTGGTAACTGGTGTGTGGTAGTTCTGTGGTAATTTGTATTCGTGTGGTAAATTGGGACATTTACCACAGGACATTTCCTGTGGTAATCATGTGGTACAGTCCTGTGGTGATCGTGTGGTACAGTCCTGTGGTAATCGTGTGGTATTACCACAGGAAATGTTTGTAAGGGGGGTCAGGATAAAGAAATTTCTCGGAAAACAAGTCAGCATTAGTGCTTTAAAAAAGAGAGAAAAAATGGTATATCCAGAATTTTAAAGACACGGGTGAGTTGATTATAAAAGACTGATAACAAATTTTGCATTAATATACAGAGTTCTAGAAATAAGAATAAGCTTGACTGATTGCTGAAGGAATAAGAACAAAATTTTCAGAATACACAGAGTCCTAGAAATAGAAATAAGCTTGATTTCTGCGAGCTTTAGACAGAAATTTGGGTCAAATTATACAGAGAAGAAACTTTTGTTAGGACAGATTTCTGAAAATATATGTGAGCTTGATTGATTACAGAAAGAAAGAAAGTTTGGCTCAGATATATACGAGCAACATTTTTGACATCCAAGTCAACCTGAGTGATTGCAGAGAGGAAAGGAAAGAGGATTAATTATAAAGTGTGGAGCTGAAGTGATAACAGATTTTGAAGCAAGTTATCAAGAAATCAAAGAGAGATTGAGCAGAAAGTGTAAACTTAATTGAAAGAAAATAGTTTATAACAGGATAAAGACAAATATTAAATATCAAGTGTGCAAGCTGAATTGATAGAAGACTAAAGCAAGTTATAAAATAAGACACGATTATCAAGTTAAAGTGATTCATCATCTAGTCTTATTTAATATTACTAAACAATTAAGCTTCATTGATTGGAGAGAGGCTGAGGAAAAAAGAGAGTTGATTAAAAAGCAGATCTGTTCTTGGCAGAGTAATATTTGATTTTGTTTAATTTATTGCATATTGTCGACCGATTGAGTTTGCAGAGGAAAAGGAAGCGGATTAATTACATAGTGTGACGTTGAAGTGATAAAAGATTTTGAAGATAAATCAAGAGATCAAGAGATTGAGTTTAAAGTGTAAACTGAATTGATAGAGAGAACATAGTTTAAAGCAGGATAAAGATTAAATATTGAGTGTGTAAGGTGAATTTCATAGAAGTTTCAAAAGAAAAAGCATTTGGGGCAAGAGATAAGAACAGAATCAAACAGAAGTAATTTGTAGAAGGGAAAGAAGGATATTTGGAACGGTGATAAGCTAAAGAATCTAAAGAACTCTATTTTGGGAAGAAATAGATTGTAAAATTTTGGCAATTTGTGTGTTTGCTATTGGTATTCTCAGCAATGGATACAGCTGAATTTAAGGAAGTACTGAATGAAATCCTAGATATACTATCTAGTACGTTGATGATGAATTCAATACTAGATGAATGTTGTGTATGCAGCAATGAGATCGAAGAAAATGAAAGTAATGCAACTTGTGAATTCTGTGGAAACCATTATCATGTCACATTTATGGGATCCTTCTGTGAGAACAAACTGAATGATATTAGATTGATATGGATTTGTTCATTGTGTGAGAATAACAACATTGCACATCGCATGTTTGATAAAGTATGCATCCCTTTTCATTTCAATAGATATGAGCTTCTTGAGGAACAAGGCAATGGAGAATATATCAGTGACATGCCAAGGTATTCAACCAATAAAAAGGATGGAAGAAAGTGTACCAGATCAAAGAAGAGGTATGCAAAGAGGGGGAAGAAACCCAGTATGTTGCCTCAAAAACAATGTAGTGATGACATGAACATGAGTGACTGTGACAAATGTAAAAGTGATCCTGTAGACAGAGAAGATCTATCTCATTCAGATTATGAACAAATGAAGAATGAAGAATTTGAAAATGATTATGAAGATTGGGTTACTGTAAAATCAAGAAGGACAAAGTGGATGCAGAAAATTAAAGAGAGAAAATTGTATTCTAAATCAAAAGATGATAATCAAATAGACAGGAAAAACAGAAGAAAATCCGTGAATGGTGTAGTCTTGGAACCAGGTGTGACTTACATCGGCAAAGCAATGAAGGCATTCTCTGAAAGTCATAGCAGAAAAATCGGAGACCGAGAGAAAGTTGAAGAGAAGGAAAACAGGAATGTGAAATATGAGAAAAAAGAAGATGTCAGTCTGCAGTCTTACACAGAAACTCTTTTAGGTATATATGCATACAGTGTACAGTCCCCATATTCAATGAAGTTGTACAATGAGACATGTGTAAAAATTGAAACGGTGCAAACACGATCCTGGGCTGACATAGCAAGTAATTTGCCAACTCAATCAAGAAGCCATTCATGTGTTGATATTCATGCATCTGCTTGTAATCTTTTTGAACAGATGAAGGATTTGCGAAAGTACAGAGTTCATGCTGGTGGCAAGAAAAAAGATAAAGGAAGGAACAAGAAAGGTCAGTTTACTAGAAAGAACAAAGGTACTGATGGTAATACCTCTTCTGATATGAAGATAACTTGTGACAGAGATGAAAAAAAAGGAATCAGCAGTTAACCATGAGAAGTTGAATAAAAAGGAATTTATCAGTTCTTGTGAAGAAGGACCTGTTTCAAATAACCCAAAGTATACTGATGACTCAAAGATGAGATTTGACAAAGATGAAGGAATAGAAGTAGTAGTAAAGAATGAGAAGCTGAGGTCAAAGAAATCTATGAATTCAAGTGATCAAGGCCTAGATACAGATACATGTACAAATGATGAAAACTCAGACCAGCATATTTGTAACATGAAAGACGATAAAGGTTCAGATGTCGTGCAGGCTGATTCAAAGATTACAAAACTGGACTTTGATGAAAATTGTGAAATTGTAATAGATGATGATGATAGTGCCAGTGATATTCATATACCGGTGAAACATCCATGTGCAAGACATTGTATAGAATCTGATGCCAAGACAAGTCCTGAATATGATTCAGTACCCAGTAGTTTGCCTCAAAATGAAAAGTTAAGTCAGTCTGTCAGTACAAATCCAGAGAGGAAAATATTGAATGCAGAGTTAAAGAATAGAACCTATGATTTAGGACAACATGCAGATAGTAATACTGATAAGTCAGTTAATGGTCTTTGTCATTCAATAAATTCTTTAGAATCTCCTTTAGATTTAGATATCGAAGATGAAGGTATTGGAAAGGCAAAAGATGCTTGTTTGTACACATGTACTGATGAAATAGAAGGAGAAGTTGAATTTGTAGCAAATCTTGGAATATGTGACAGACCAGATAGAAAAATCAAATATTTACCCCTCCAGAAAAATGACAAACGGAACATTTCTACAAAACTGAATATGAGATATGTAGAAAGAAGCTGTGATTCAAGGTTAGATAGAGGTAGCTTTATTGGAGTTCCTTTTTTCATAGTAGACAAATTATTGGTGATGGCAATTGTTTCTTTCGTGCAATTTCATATGCAATTTCTGGAACTGAGCGCAATCATACAATTCTCAGAAATGTCACTGCTAATCACTTGTTGCAAACCGAGGACATGTTCAGTAATACATTAAGACAAGAATTCAGAACAGTTCAAGAATATGTTTTGAAACGGAGAATAATGGAAGATGGAACGTGGGTTACAGACACTGAAATCAGTGCTTTAGCAAATTTAATCAATACTGATATTTATTCATACAATGACCAGGTACCATGTTGGCAGTTGTTCTCTGCAAAGAAACCTGGAAGAATAAATGTTGTAACATCTGATAAGGGAATTTATATACAATACACAGGAAATATTCATTTTAATGTTGTTGAATCTATAGCTTCTGTCAATTTGAATTCATTAGAACATACAAGAACAACTAAATAAGATAAAATGCCAAAGAGAACATTGCTATGTCCATTATATCATGCCGATGTTACAGCGAAGCATGTGCCTAAGAAGTGTAGATCCAAATGGCAATTCAAGGAAGAAACTGATGAAGCAGTGGATAAGTCTCATGAAACATTTCGAGACCAGGTTGACCCAAAGTTTAGGAATGAACATGAGCCTGAATCACTTGTTCACAATGAACGTAACACCAAGGATGAAACTCTCCAAAGTGATCCTAAACAAAACTGTACATCAGTCAATACGCAAATATAACAGATTGCACAAGGAACATTCAATCAAGGTGACAGAAGATTTGGTTATTCAGCAGGAAAGCAGTGTGTTGCTAATTCATTATCTGCTCTGTTGTATGGCAAAGTAAAAAATGCTAATGATTGGAACAATAAAGATTTGGACAGGATTTTGATTAACGGTGATGAATTATATCGTTATATACGACGATTCAAATCACTTGACCATGAATACTTACTGATCTCTGATCTGTTTGAATGTTTGGAATCATACGATGAATTGTTTGAGATAAAAAAATTGTCAACCAGTTACTGGAATGTTAGATGGAGATCAATTGATATTGGCCCAATCTCTTTCAATGCCATTGAAGCAAGGACTTGAACAAGAACTCTGTAGTGATAGTGATGCCTGTTTTGTGACATTTGGTGGAAGTACTTTGATTGTTTTGTCTGGTCAAGATGGTTTCTTTATATTTGATTCACATTCCAGAAGCAGTCGAGGCTTACTGATTGACAATGGATAGAGTGTTCTGCTTAGTACTCCAAGCTGGCAAGGTGTGTATAAGCATTGCATGTTGTTAGCAAAAACAGTGGGATGCCCCCTGTACATTGAATATGAAGTAACTAGTGTATGTGCAAAAGCACTATCTGGTAAGAATGAAACTTTAAAACCCTATCCACAGTTAGAGAACGTTTCCTCCAGTCAAATGCTATCATCAAATAGTGAAAGTCATTCTGGAAATTCTGGATCTTCCACACATTATGAAATCTCTGATGATCTTAGATCAGATAAGAATAGTCCTTACAAATTGATTGATGGTCAAGATTTATTAAACTCCCCTGAAAAGGCAAATAAAGGAATCATTTATAATGTATGTTATAATGGTCAGAAATTGAAATTGAAGAGTGTTTCAGTTAGCCTAACAAAATTGAAAGAACCAGAGCTCAGTAATACTTATCTTAAAGGAAATCCCTCTATCAAAATAGAATATGTACATGAACAAAAATGAAGTTTTGAAAATTGTACTAGGTATGGAAATGACTCTGATGGATTGAATATAACAGATGGACTTGAGAAGATGAAGTGAATCTCAAGCAGAAAACGAAAGTTGAGTAATCTTGAAAGTGATGCAAAAGTGGATGCTGACTGTAGCAAGGAAATTCCATAAATTAAATTGCCAAAAAGGAAAGAGAATGATACTTTAAGAAATGATGAAAACAAATTTGCTGATGATAGTAATGAGGAAATAATGATAATTGGAGAAAATCATTCAACATTGTTTTTTAAGCCTCTGGATGAAATAAGGAAGAAAGAATGTCGCCAAAGACTAAAACATAGCACATACATGTACCTCTCCTATTTGCAGTCATGTAGTTGAAGAATGTGTGCCTATTGGACTACCAAAAGATATTAAACGTATTGAAGCTGATGGAAATTGTTTTTATCGTGCTGTGTCATTTGCCATAACAGGAAATGAAAGAAACCATCGCTTGTTGAGAGAAGCTATTGTCTTACATCTTCTACACAATCAAGACAGATTTGTAAGTTTTTTGAGAACTGATTATAGCAGTATTTCAGATTATGTTTCAAGGAATAGTGTACAGGAAAGTGGTACTTGGGCTACTAAAATGGAAATCCTGGTTTTAGCAAATTTGATTGAAACTGATATCTATGTATATGATGATGCGCATTTGAGATGGAGCATATTCTGTGGCCAACATGTTCATATTGGAAAGGAAACAACTGAAAAGGGCATTTATCTCAGGAACACAGAACAAATGCATTACGATGTCATTTTGTCAGTTCAGTCATCTGTGACTTTGAATTGTACCCGTGAAAGTGACATGTATGAAAGTGGAAGAAAAAATATGAAAGAAGGAAAAGTTGTTGAATGTAAAAATGTTTCTAATGCTGACAGTTCAAGTAAAAAACGGCGAAGGAAGTGCTATGACAGAACTAGAAAATGCAGTAAAGAGCAAATGAAAAAGAAACGAGATCAGGTAAAGGTAGAAGATGCCAACCACAAGGAAGAAAATCATATTTCCAATGCAAAGGCACGTAAAATGAAAAAAGCAAATAAAAAGAAGTTTAAGTATCATTGTGATCTTTATTGGAAAAGTGAAGTAAAACAAAAAGAGAAAGAAAGGCAGAAGCAAAAGTACAGACAAGATTTAAGTTATAGGAAAAAGCAGATTACTACCTTGACAAACAAATACCTTTCAGATTCACATTTTAGAAACAAAACAATTAGTTCAAAGAAACAAAAATATTGGGCTGATGAATGTTACAAGAACAACAAAAAAATTGCCTTGAGGAATCGATACCAGAAGGATGGCAATTTCAAGCAAGAGCATAAAGCAAAGATTAGACTTAAATATGAGAAAGATGGAACTTTCAGGCGAAAGCATAAAGCCTATGTTGGACTTAAATATAAGAAAGATGAAAATTTCAGACAAAAGCATAAGGCCTATGTTGGACTTAAATATAAGAATGATGGAAATTTCAGACAAAAGCATAAGGCCTATGTTGAACTTAAATATAAGAAAGATGAAATTTCAGACAAAAGCATAAGGCCTATGTTGGACTTAAATATAAGAAAGATGGAAATTTCAGACAAAAGCATAAGGCCTATGTCAGACTTAAATATAAGAAAGATGAAAATTTCAGACAAAACCATAAAGCCTATGTTAGACTTGCATGTAGATATCAGAACAATGAAATTTCAGGCAAAAGCATAA
>JAPZVO010002238.1:0-10212 GCA_029962745.1 Echinometra lucunter | reverse complement strand
AAAATAATAGTTTTTGCCAATTTGAGGATGGAAGATGATTAATTTAGACCTCTGAGAAGCTCTGTACTTCTATGGGTTAACTGAGAATGCTTTCAAAAATGTTGGCTATGTTTTCTGTGAACTAGTCTCAATTTATTGTCCTGTGGATGCCTTGTCTTTCCTTTGTAGTTCTGCAGCTGGGAGAACCCTAACTTCACACTGGTTGTCCTGGGTGAACTCTTATGGCAGGTAGCCTACTCCTACACTTACGAGCTCAGACCATACATGGACCTGCTTTTGCAGATCCTACTGCTACAGGATTCCTGGCAGAATCATCGTATCCTCAATGCCCTCAAAGGTCAGTGGTTGTTCCCTTTCTGTTTGTTTGTTTGTTTTATTGCCATAGCTCTCTGTCCAGCTTCAGAAGAAATCAGTTGGTAGAAGTGATATGTTCATAATTGTATAGGTTTCAAGCAATTGTACCCATTTTAGCAGGCCAGCTGTTGAAGTGGTCACCTAAACCTAAATGTATTATCAACACAATTGCTGTGATTGTTAACCGACAGCTCTTTCAGTTGTCTGGTAATATCACCTATTAAATTATGCAAACATTACAAGAATATAGTGGACAGTCTGATAGAACACAGTCTGAATGTGAATTTTTTAGACAGACAATAGGGAAGTAGAGTATTAAAATTGCCTTTGAGTTGCTTGTTTTAAAGGAGGTATTGTGTTCCCCACTTTTATATCAGGCATCCCAGATGATCGCGACGGTCTCTTCGACACGATCCAGCGGTCCAAGACGCTACCAGAAGCGAGCCTACCAGTGCATCAAGTGTATGGTGGCGCTCTTCAGTAACTGTGAGGCAGCACACAGATTGCTTCAGTCACACGGTGATCTCAAGCGCAAGTGGAACTGGGCTGTGGAATGGCTAGGAGATGAACTGGATAGGGTATGTCATTGATGAACGGACATTTGCCTGAGCTACATTTTGCTCCGTGATTAAATTCATGTGAAATATATGGGCAAGGCTGATTTGGGGGTTAGGGTTAGATTGAGGGTTAGGTTTTAGGATTGGCTATAGAATTTATTAAAGTATTTAATTTAGGAAGTCAGCTAGTGTAGAAAATTGACCAAGTGTCTGTTGTTGTTGAACACCATGTATGCTGATAGATTTACCAAAGACATGTTGGGAGGTAGGCACTTGTATTGAACTTAGACAATCTTTCTTTACAGAAGTATTATTTGAAGCTGAAATTTTAATATACTAGTATGTGTTTAAATTGAATCTTCAGCATGCTGAATAATTTTTTTAAAAATTTGTTTTCTTTAGATTCTCTGAAGGCTATTTAAATTGCAATGTGTAGCTTTTGACCTTGTCTTAATATATGTGAAATATGTTTTATGAACAAGAAAAAGTTATCTCTGTTTGTTAGGATGTTGATTGCAGTAGCTCCTCCTCTAAAGCTTTGCTTTCATTGAAATGCATCTGCTACAAAAAATTCTTTCATTGTGCATTCTTTCTTTTTCCATCTCTCTACAGAGACCCTACTCTGGGAACACCCAGTACACCTACAACAGCTGGTCTCCTCCTGCACAGAGCAATGAGATATCCAATGGTTACTTCCTGGAGAGATCCCATAGTGCTCGCATCACGTTAGAGAAGGCTTGCCAGCTATGTCCTGAAGAGGTAAGCCAACTTCAAGGTCTCGCTTAATAAAACCTGTTATAACAAGACTGGACTCTTAGAGGAGTCTGGTACATATGGGCCTGGCCTCCTAAGTGTCACTCCGAAAATATGTATAAAATTACCTTTTTCCAATTTGCTTTTCACAAAAAAATTGAACATTATCGTTGATGTGTCCTTGTAATATCCTAGGAACCTGATGAACCTGAGATGATGGACGAACATGAGGGTTCAGACCCCCAGGATGAAGCCCCTGTCCCATCAACCTACCCTCAGTCTCTACCACACCTACAGACAGCTCCCAACAACCAGCAACAACAGCAACCTAGTCCACCACCCTCATCATCGTCATCATCAACGACGTCATCATCGCAGCAGCAATCACAGCAACAGCCACCAGTTACAGCACAAGTAAGTGATGGATTGCAAGATCTTTTGTTTGTTTTCCAATACCTTTATATAGCATGTAGTATTGTGGACATGCTTTGCCTTTCTGCTGACACCACTTTGGTTGCGTGTGCTGATCAAGGGCTTTTGCCCTTTTGCCCTTTCTACCAATTTTGAACATACCTACTAGTAAGCTCTGTTATGTTTCTCAGAAAAATAAAACAAACAGATACAATACACAGAAAGACAAGCCTAAGATGTGGCCCATATATCACTAAGCAGTATAGACTTGTATTATTAAGTGATTGCTTTGAATGGACCTGGAATATGATTTTACTTGATACTTTGATCTAAGCTTTGTTAGGACCCTTAGAGGTGGTTGGTAATGTGCAAGATGAAATCGCTTGGACTTGCCTGAAGTACTTCAAGCTTTGATTGTGCACACACTAACAGCATTAATGAGCGAGGTATCGGCAATGCTTTTCATTGTGGAGAAACTTCATTGTGGACAAAGTTTTTAAGGTTGCGCCATGTAATCTTTAAAAGGGATAAGAGCCTTGAAAAGGGCTGTTGAGCTCCGCTAAGAGCTCTGATCCTCGACATTCTTCTGAAGACAGTCAGAGCATACTGATCACAATGCTGAGAATAAGAGCTCTTAGCTGAGTTCACCAGCCCTCTTCACAGTTCTTATTCCTTGGAAAGATGACATTGTGTAACCTTAAAAAACTTTGTCTACAATTAACAACATTGTTAAACTTGTACAAAGTATTGATGAAACCTTGTATGATAACATCTGCAATTTCAGATTAAAATTTTTTTGTTTCTTTTTTACTGGTAGATGATGTTTTCATGAAATTTTGAACAAGACAAGTAATGGTTTTACCCTCTGTGTGGATTCTTTTTGTCTTCAGAATAGTCAGATGCAGCCACAAGTGCCCAACAACCAGCAGCCAGCCCACAACCCTCCCCCCAACCCAGGCCAGGTGGGTAGTCTCCACAAGCACCCCAACACCATCAACAACACCCTGCATAGCCCTGAGCAGGGGGGCACTACCAGTCCCACCACCAGTACCCCTGGAACGCATCCTAGCCCCCCGGAGGAACCACTTGATGAGAAGACGGAGGGCGGGAATAACAAGGAGACTTAGGAGGAGAGTGGAACAGGGTGCTTTCTTGAGAATAAGTAAAAAGGAGATATAGGAGACTAGGATATGGTGTTTCTTTCACATTTCAGCGATTTAAAGCTTTTGAAGGAAAGAAAGGGAATGAAAGATGAGAGGTAATGGAGCTGGAGAGGGGCATTTTCTTTGCATGGCAACAAGAAAATCTCTTCTAGAATTATAGGACACTGGCCAATGTTTCTTCTGACAGCATCAAAAGCTCTTGAGGATCGGACAAAAGACAAGGATACTTTCTAGAGTTAGAGGAGGATGATTCTTATGCACTACCACTGCAAAAGACAATTTGGGAGTGATCAAAACGTTCCTGCGGTCACGAAGTAGAGTAAAGCGTTTCCTTCATGGTATCAACAAAACTCTTAGAGAAACTTCAGAAGATGTGTCAATCTTCCAAAGAAACACTTCAATGGATATCATTGTGTGTTAACCAAACTCTTCGCCAGAAGGAAACTCCTTGATTTTCTTTGGGTCCCTTTACTAGGATTGGATGCAGTGCTGTCAAGGATGAATTGTTTGGGGAAAATAACTGTTATGTAAAATTATGATTGATGGAAGAAACTGATTTTCTAGCAGTGTCTTAGTGCTCTTGGTCACTGCTGGTAGAAGTCTTACACTTGAATGTTATGGCAGACCACTCTCAGAAAGCAAGCTCTTGTGAGGATGTGTCAAAGACTCATGTGATTAAACGTTTAGCTGCAGATGGTATCATAATATTACTCCACTTCACCATGGCTCTTGTTACGTGAGAATATAACATTGCTACATTGTGAAGTGTATTGTATTGAAAGGGGGGGGGGGGGGGGTGGGATTGTAGAAAAATATGTGAAGAGAATAAATTCACATGTTATAGTCTATCCTCTCATTTCCACAGTCATTAAGTGTTCATTGCAAGTCAGTCCAGGGTAGGACCTTCAAAGATATTTTTGCTTAGGTTTTGAAGGCAATTATGAGACTGCTGACTGCAAATAGTGGAAAATGTAATGATAATTATATGAAATATTTGACTGTTATGGTTATTGATTTCTAAGTATGATCTCTAAATACACTTTTATGAATGATGGTACATGCTTTATTATGCAAATTCCACAACATCCATGCACTAATAGCATAAGATGAAATTGGTATTCATAACAGGAAGATTAGTCTTAGACTTTTACATGCAGGCATGAATGGAAATGAGCTTATTTTAGAACCTCCTTATACCCAATTGATAAAGTTTGAAGTAATTGAATTTGTCTATATTGGGCATTATAGTATGTGTAAGTAGGATGATGGAATATTATAAGAAGCCCCTAAACCTTAGGTATCATTGGCAATATTGATACATTGAAACACATTGAAATACAATGAAGTACACCTCGGCAAATACAGAGGCAAAGTGTTCTGAATAACATACCCAGGTAGTAGTAATTTGAAGGTAATATATTAATGGGATGCAAAAGCAATGATGTCTGCATAATCATTGGCTCTACACTAGCAGGTATTTCATGTAAACCCCCCTTGGCTGTGATTTGGCTAAAGGACATATGTGTGAAAAGTATAATTTTTTTTTTTTTTTCTCCTTTGGGGAGGTTTGCGAGGTTGCAGTTTTTCTCATAATTCATTGAGCCTTTGTTTCCAAGATATTTGGCCCTATCTCCCACCTTTTTAGCAATTTTCTTCGTATTGATTTGGCGAAGATTCGTATCTGTAGATATGCCCCTGAAGTACATGAGCAGATTTGAAAATATGGCAGAAGAATGTATGTCTAGATACACCCTATTAGTTAACAGAGTGTAGCAGAGATACACCCTTTTGCCAAATCATATCCACCCTCCCCTCCAAAATACAAGAGTTGTCTTTGGTAATAATTTTTTTGCTTGTCAGATAATGTTAGAATGAAAAGGGCAATCACACTCTAAGAACTTCTCCCTCTACCCCAAAAGAAATATCCCCTCCTTTAAAGCCTAGTTTTTTTTATTCCTTTCCATGCAGTGCAGACATGGAAGTGCATCCGTAATTCAAGTACTACCATTCCAAGACTTGTGCTAAGAATAAAGGTGACATCATCTTTCAGAGGTGAATGGGCAAAAATATAGGAAGGGAATATGAATATGAAAACGCTTTGCAATTGTCACAGGGAGAATTTTTTTATTGCGATATGTTTCAGTTTGTATATGATGTCAATGATTACATTGTATGGGTTTGAATAACTGAGGAGGCAGTATCTTTCAGGCATTATACTCACAGTTGGATATTGTTGGATGTTACAAGAATGCAATCAAACTCAAACTTTTAAAGTATCTTTCAGAAATACAAATGTTTAGTAAATTTACATGAATATTAAATAGAGACATCTATTTGACCTTACGTCACTATGTGTCTGTGTGTGCGCCCTTATGAAAGACGCCATGTATTGAAGCCGAAGCTTGTCGTAGTAAGTGTCCAATTTTTTTTAGTAGATATATGCTGCTCACCTGTGTCAAGAAAATGGAGTACCCCACTCCCAAAATTATGAGGTGAAAATAGTGTTTTATTGTAAGTTAATCCATGTGACTGACGGACATTTTTGGTCTTTTTGTTGTTTTATTTTGTTGGTTGATACTTGCAAACAATATGCAATGAGGATGGATTTGTTTTTATATAGATTTAATCTTTAGCTGTTCATTTTTGTGTCTGTAAATATGCAGTTATCTTTGATACACAACAGAGTTGATTTAATTTGATATCTTCTTCCTCCTTCCTCACTCTCTTTCTCTCTGTTTTTTTTCTCTCTCTCTGTCCCATTTTTCTTTGACTCTCCCTTTCTTTTCCACACAAACAATTTTTAGACAGTTCATGGAGGTGATTCAAAATAATTAATTTCATGAGAGTTTATACTTTTTGTCTCGCCCACCGGAGGTGAAGGCGAGACTAAGGGATCCAAATGTCGTCCGTCCGTCGTCCGTCCATCGTCCGTCCGTCGTCCGTCCGTCGTCCGTCCGTCCGTCCGTCACAAACGTTATGAAAGATAACTTGGCAACCGTGACTCACTTTTCAACCAAACTTGGGTTGTAGATGCACTAAGGGGACCTGCATGTTATGGTCCAGTCAGATGTCACATGGTAAGGTCAAAGGTCATTTCAGGTCAAACGTTAAAGTTTACGTGCAAGACTCTCTTATGACACAAAACTCTGCAACCGTGACTCACTTTTCAACCAAACTTGGGTTGTAGATGCCCTAAGCGGACCTGCATGTTATGCTCTAGTCAGAGGTCACATGGTAAGGTCAAAGGTCATTTTAGGTCAAACGTTAAAATTTACGTGCAAGACTCTCTTATGACACAAAACTCTGCAACTGTGTGACACTGTTCAATCAAACTTGGGTTGTAGATGCACTAAGGGGACCTGCATCTTATTGTCCAGTCAGAGGTCACATGGTAAGGTCAAAGGTCATTTCAGGTCAAATGTTAAAGTTGACGTGCAAGACTCTCTTATCACACATAACTTTGCAACCGTGACTCACTTTTCAACCAAACTTGGGTTGTAGATGCACTGAGGGGACCTGCATGTTATGGTCCAGTCAGAGGTCACATGGTAAGGTCAAAGGTCATTTCAGGTCAAACGTTGAAGTTTACGTGCAAGACTCTCTTATGACTCAAAACTCTGCAACCGTGTGACACTTATCTATCAAACTTGGGTTGTCGATGCACTAAGGGGACCTGCATGTTATGGTCCAGTCATAGGTCACATGGTAAGGTCAAAGGTCATTTCAGGTCAAACATTAAAGTTTACGTGCAAGACTCTCTTATGACACAAAACTCTGCAACCGTGTGACACTTATCTATCAAACTTGGGTTGTAGATGCACTAAGGGGACCTGCATGTTATGGTCCAGTCAGAGGTCACATGGTCAGGTCAAAGGTCATTACAGGTCAAACGTTGAACGGTTAAAGTTTACGTGCAAGACTCTCTTATGACACAAAACTTTGCAACCGTGTCACACTTTTCAGTCAAACTTGGGTTGCAGATCACTAAGGGGAAGTGCATGTTATCATTCTGTTGGACTTCACATGATAAGGTGAAAGGTCATTGGAGGTCATATGTTACAGATGTTTTCAAATTCTTGAATTTGCTTTTCCTCTGTCATTTCTTGTCCAGTGTTGAATCTGATTGCTCAACTGATAATCATAGGTGACGCTTCTGAACTTGTACACAGATATTGTGTAAACATTCGTAATGTAGAATTATGTAAAAATTACTCAATTTACATGCATACCATATTACAATTATTATGTTCAGCATTCAAATCTGGTGTTCTCATCAATTTCAGGCATGCTTTTTACTAATTATTAACAAAATGCTGCCTTTAACCTCTATCTAATTAGTCAATTTACCCCTGACAGGTTATCCGCGTCTATCTTGCGGGTGCCAGGCAACATTTTGCACTTGAAAGAATATTAAAACTATACATAAATACTCAGTGCAAAGTGGCTGAGGGATCAGTTTTCTGTTCTCTTCAATTTTATGCATGCTTTTTTTTTTCCTGTGGCAGTATTCAATATACCATAAAAGATTTTACTCACTAACCCTTCTTCTTAACAAAACATAACTGTTCTCGTATTTCTTTTCTCTAAATTATAAGCTCATTATCACACTACATCATCTGCAGCCCTCAGCTACACTACAACCACGAACACTTTTCAACTCCACACATGTAAAATATCAATCATAAAATGTTACTCATATCAGAGGGATGAGAGTAGAAGCAGGGAAAGTACATGCACGTGAAAATGCAGTACCATTTCATAAACAACCCTTCTCATATTTTATCAAATGTTATTCCATCCCAGTTATTTCACAATGAGCTTTCGATACAGTTCTGTTGTGTGCCATCACAGATCGCGATATTTCTAGTTATTTTCACAAGTGGGCAAGACACAACATCGCAAACGCCTTGTTGATAAAGAAATATGGATATTTAGTTGAGCTATCACCCATCAATATTTGAGTAGAGGTACAAGTAGTAGTTTCTGATGACTGGTTATTTTTATTGATTTTTTTTTTCAAAGACTTTATATTTTTAAAGCTCTCAGTATTGATGCCTGTGACTAAAGATTTGTATTTCAGTTTTTCCTTACTTCTTACATGTACTGAACCAAGCATGGAGTATTATTTTAAAGATTGGAGTTGGTCATGGTATGTTACTATCAATCAGGAAGTTCCTGATTTTTTTGTCATGATTTCTGCACCCATAATTATAAAATAAGACTTAAAGATCAGTGCTTGTTATCATTGGTTGTTCCACTACCATTTTATTCAACTTCACCGACAGCCTCAGTTTATGCTCATGTGGGGAGGTCACAAATGCATCTATTATAACAGCAAGTTTGAAACACTTACCCTGCAGTGTATTTTAATTTTATTTATCTAAATACGGTGTCTTTAGGGGGAAAAGGGGAATTGGTTGTACCACGTCTACCCCTCCTCTTTGTTTTTAAAATAACACAATAACCAATGATTACACATTTAGAAGAAGTCAGTAAATGCCTCCTATATGAAACATTGCACAATATGTGTACCAAACAGTATATTTTTATTTAAAGTACATTCTCTGTGGGATAAAAAGGAATTAGGCTATTCCATTTTACTCCCACCCCTTTTTTAAACTTAAGAACACAGTGAGCAATGTGTGAGTGAAATTTGTGTCAGTGTTATTGTAAATGTATAAAACTAAAAATGAGCCATGCATAATGATGTGAATTAAGTATACATGTAACTATTTGTCTCAGATAATCTTGAGAACTTAGCTATGTCAATTTATTTGTGAGAGCTTAGTTTGTGAAAATGTATTCACATTCTCTGATAGTGCACTATCTTGTGAAGACATGTCATTGATTGGGAATTCCACTCAGTGTTTAATGCGTATAAACTATAAATACTATGCTTGATTCTGTTTATATTATTTAAATTCATCTATTCCAGGAAGTATTGTGTTTTCTATGTGTTTTCTTCTGTCAGTTTATATGTACCCAGCGCATGAAAAAAAAAACACCAATCGTTTATGTATATTTAAAAATTGTTATATTTCGATGTGATTACCACGACTGATTTGATAATGGAGTGTGTTTTTGCTATGAAAAATATGGACATGGCATTTAAAATCTTGCTGGAAGATATTTTGCACTAATTAAGTTTCTATTGTCTTTTAGATAGTCACAAATAAAGATAAAGATTAAGCAGTATGGATGAATGATTGTATGTATGTACTTAACATGTACTATCACTGTATGTCTTTAATATTTAGTAGATAAGTTGAGAACAAGCCATTGGTCCATAATGTCGTGAACTTATTGGGCATGTAAAAAGATCTGATTCTCAAAAGCTTTTATAGGCTTGCTCCTTGTGTAACATTTAATCATATTATGTAAAGAGAGAGATGAAGTAAGAATGAATTCAGAGCCATGTTTTGCTTCAGATTTGTTGGCTTATGAAATATATTGTGACACTAAGTGCTGTTTTTTTGGTTTCATCTGAGAAGAGCAAGTTTCAATGAAGAATAAATGATAGCTTAAGATATTAAATGATAAACTGTTGCATTGTTTTGTTGTGGTTGCTAAGAATCATGGAAAGCATTATGAAATTAGATTTTTTAGGAAAATACAGTTCTGTGAAACACACAATGCAAAAATGCAAAAGCTAGAATGTCCATTATGACATATTGAAAAGAAATTTCAGCCAAGATCATGCTACAGGAAGATTATATTTTCATTTGCAAGATCTACATGCTGTCCATGTAATTATCAATCTGTGTTTTAAAATTCTGATTTACAACAATTTTCTATTTTGCATTCCAGACTCGTCTTTTCGCACCACGTGTTTTCCCAAGACGCCAAAGAGATAGCTACAAACTTCACATGCTCAAAACCATGCTCAACAGTTAAGCACGCTGCACACTATACGATCCAAATGTGAACCGATTTTTGAACAAATGTCAATTTTAATTAAATATGAAAGTTTAAAC
>JAPZVO010002237.1:0-10213 GCA_029962745.1 Echinometra lucunter | reverse complement strand
TTTAAATTAAACTCACGTTAGATCTAGTTAGACCTGTATTACAAAACTGCAATAACAAAACAAGAGTCAAGACAGAGAGAGTTAACATACCAGTACTCTTTCAGGGATAGTGACACCTTTACATTCAGCCATGCTTTCAGCGTAAGTATTCGTACTAGGCCTACTACTACTTAAGTTGGAGACGTCAGAAGTCCACGCGCATGCGTACTGCGTGTGTTCTGTGTAGCCTCTCCCACAAGTCGCTTCCTGAGTGAAGTTCTGCAATTTTACGCAGCAACGGTAGGGAAAAAAAAGACGCAGCCGGGAAACCTCTGGCCCATAACTCAGGAAAAAAACACAATAAATAGCCCCTCCCCTTATAACATTGGCGCTTATGGGATTCAAAACATCCCATGATTTGGGGGGCTTTTATCTCTTTTGGGATATGGAGGGAGCAGAGCCATGCAGACACCTCCCGCGCCTGCTCTTGTGGCCGGTTGAGCTGGGTTTGCCGCTCACAACCAGTGGAGAAGCCAGCCGTGAGCCACCTCGCATTATAACATGGGAGTCTATGGAGTTGAAAACCCCCCTTGGATTATAGACCTTATAACACGCATGTCTATGGGGATATGGAGTTAGCCGATCTTGGGGCAAAACCAGCGCCTGCCCTGCTTGCGCCCTCTTAGCCTGTGGAGCCGGGAAACCTCTGGCCCACAACTCAGGAAAAAACCACAATAAATAGCCCCACCCCTTATAACATTGGCGCTTATGGGATTCAAAACATCCCATGATTTGGGGGGCTTTATCTCTTTGGGGATATGGAGGGAGCAGAGCCATGCAGACACCTCCCGCGCCTGCTCTTGGGGCCGGTTGAGCTGGGTTTGCCGCTCGGCAACCAGTGGAGAAGCCAGCCATGAACCACCTCGCATTATAACATGGGTGTCTATGGAGTTGAAAACCCCCCTTGGATTTTAGAGCTTATAACACGCATGTCTATGGGGATATGGAGTTAGCCGATCTTGGGGCAAAACCAGCGCCTGCCCTGCTTGCGCCCTCTTAGCCTGTGGAGCCGGGAAACCTCTGGCCCACAACTCAGGAAAAAACCACAATAAATAGCCCCTCCCCTTATAACATTGTCGCTTATGGGATTCAAAACATCCCATGATTTGGGGGGCTTTTATCTCTTTGGGGATATGGAGGGAGCGGAGCCATGCAGACACCTCCCGCGCCTGCTCTTGGGGCCGGTTGAGCTGGGTTTGCCGCTTGGCAACCAGTGGAGAAGACAGCCATGAACCACCTCGCATTATAACATGGGTGTCTATGGAGTTGAAAAACCCCCTTGGATTTTAGAGCTTATAACACGCATGTCTACGGGGATATGGAGTTAGCCGATCTTGGGGCAAAACCAGCGCCTGCCCTGCTTGCGCCCTCTTAGCCTGTGGAGCCGGGAAACCTCTGGCCCACAACTCAGGAAAAAAACCACAATAAATAGCCCCTCCCCTTATAACATTGGCGCTTATGGGATTTAAAACATCCCATGATTTGGGGGGCTTTTATCTCTTTGGGGATATGGAGGGAGCAGAGGCATGCAGACACCTCCCGCGCCTGCTCTTGGTGCCGGTTGAGCTGGGTTTGCCGCTCGGCAACCAGTGGAGAAGCCAGCCATGAACCACCTCGCATTATAACATGGGTGTCTATGGAGTTGAAAAACCCCCTTGGATTTTAGACCTTATAACACGCATGTCTATGGGGATATGGAGTTAGCCGATCTTGGGGCAAAACCAGCGCCTGCCCTGCTTGCGCCCTCTTAGCCTCTGGAGCCGGGAAACCTCTGGCCCACAACTCAGGGAAAAACCACAATAAATAGCCCCTCCCCTTATAACATTGGCGCTTATGGGATTCAAAACATCCCATGATTTGGGGGGCTTTTATCTCTTTGGGGATATGGAGGGAGCAGAGCCATGCAGGCACCTCCCGCACCTGCTCTTGGGGCCGGTTGAGCTGGGTTTGCCGCTCGGCAACCAGTGGAGAAGCCAGCCATGAACCACCTCGCATTATAACATGGGTGTCTATGGAGTTGAAAAACCCCCTTGGATTTTAGAGCTTATAACACGCATGTCTATGGGGATATGGAGTTAGCCGATCTTGGGGCAAAACCAGCGCCTGCCCTGCTTGCGCCCTCTTAGCCTGTGGAGCCGGGAAACCTCTGGCCCACAACTCAGGAAAAACCACAATAAATAGCCCCTCCCCTTATAACATTGGCGCTTATGGGATTCAAAACATCCCATGATTTGGGGGGCTTTTATCTCTTTGGGGATATGGAGGGAGCAGAGGCATGCAGACACCTCCCGCGCCTGCTTTTGGTGCCGGTTGAGCTGGGTTTGCCGCTCGGCAACCAGTGGAGAAGCCAGCCATGAACCACCTCGCATTATAACATGGGTGTCTATGGAGTTGAAAAACCCCCTTGGATTTTAGACCTTATAACACGCATGTCTATGGGGATATGGAGTTAGCCGATCTTGGGGCAAAACCAGCGCCTGCCCTGCTTGCGCCCTCTTAGCCTCTGGAGCCGGGAAACCTCTGGCCCACAACTCAGGGAAAAACCACAATAAATAGCCCCTCCCCTTATAACATTGGCGCTTATGGGATTCAAAACATCCCATGATTTGGGGGGCTTTTATCTCTTTGGGATATGGAGGGAGCAGAGCCATGCAGGCACCTCCCGCACCTGCTCTTGGGGCCGGTTGAGCTGGGTTTGGCCGCTCGGCAACCAGTGGAGAAGCCAGCCATGAACCACCTCGCATTATAACATGGGTGTCTATGGAGTTGAAAAACCCCCTTGGATTTTAGAGCTTATAACACGCATGTCTATGGGGATATGGAGTTAGCCGATCTTGGGGCAAAACCAGCGCCTGCCCTGCTTGCGCCCTCTTAGCCTGTGGAGCCGGGAAACCTCTGGCCCACAACTCAGGAAAAACCACAATAAATAGCCCCTCCCCTTATAACATTGGCGCTTATGGGATTCAAAACATCCCATGATTTGGGGGGCTTTTATCTCTTTGGGGATATGGAGGGAGCAGAGGCATGCAGACACCTCCCGCGCCTGCTCTTGGGGCCGGTTGAGCTGGGTTTGCCGCTCGGCAACCAGTGGAGAAGCCAGCCATGAACCACCTCGCATTATAACATGGGTGTCTATGGAGTTGAAAAAACCCCTTGGATTTTAGAGCTTATAACATGCATGTCTATGGGGATATGGAGTTAGCCGATCTTGGGGCAAAACCAGCGCCTGCCCTGCTTGCGCCCTCTTAGCCTGTGGAGCCGGGAAACCTCTGGCCCACAACTCAGGAAAAAACCACAATAAATAGCCCCTCCCCTTATAACATTGGCGCTTATGGGATTCAAAACATCCCATGATTTGGGGGGCTTTTATCTCTTTGGGGATATGGAGGGAGCAGAGCCATGCAGGCACCTCCCGCACCTGCTCTTGGGGCCGGTTGAGCTGGGTTTGCCGCTCGGCAACCAGTGGAGAAGCCAGCCATGAACCACCTCGCATTATAACATGGGTGTCTATGGAGTTGAAAAAACCCCCTTGGATTTTAGAGCTTATAACACGCATGTCTAGGGGGATATGGAGTTAGCCGATCTTGGGGCAAAACCAGCGCCTGCCCTGCTTGCGCCCTCTTAGCCTGTGAGCCGGGAAAACCTCTGGCCCACAACTCAGGAAAAACCACAATAAATAGCCCCTCCCCTTATAACATTGGCGCTTATGGGATTCAAAACATCCCATGATTTGGGGGGCTTTTATCTCTTTGGGGATATGGAGGGAGCAGAGCCATGCAGACACCTCCCGCGCCTGCTCTTGGGGCCGGTTGAGCTGGGTTTGCCGCTCGGCAACCAGTGGAGAAGCCAGCCATGAACCACCTCGCATTATAACATGGGTGTCTATGGAGTTGAAAAAAACCCCTTGGATTTTAGAGCTTATAACACGCATGTCTATGGGGATATGGAGTTAGCCGATCTTGGGGCAAAACCAGCGCCTGCCCTGCTTGCGCCCTCTTAGCCTGTGGAGCCGGGAAACCTCTGGCCCACAACTCAGGAAAAAAACCACAATAAATAGCCCCTCCCCTTATAACATTGGCGCTTATGGGATTTAAAACATCCCATGATTCGGGGGGCTTTATCTCTTTGGGGATATGGAGGGAGCAGAGCCATGCAGACACCTCCCGCGCCTGCTCTTGGGGCCGGTTGAGCTGGGTTTGCCGCTCGGCAACCAGTGGAGAAGCCACCCATGAACCACCTCGCATTATAACATGGGTGTCTATGGAGTTGAAAACCCCCCTTGGATTTTAGAGCTTATAACACGCATGTCTAGGGGGATATGGAGTTAGTCGATCTTGGGGCAAAACCAGCGCCTGCCCTGCTTGCGCCCTCTTAGCCTGTGGAGCCGGGAAACCTCTGGCCCACAACTCAGGAAAAACCACAATAAATAGCCCCTCCCCTTATAACATTCGCGCTTATGGGATTCAAAACATCCCATGATTTGGGGGGCTTTTATCTCTTTGGGGATATGGAGGGAGCAGAGGCATGCAGACACCTCCCGCGCCTGCTCTTGGGGCCGGTTGAGCTGGGTTTGCCGCTCGGCAACCAGTGGAGAAGCCAGCCATGAACCACCTCGCATTATAACATGGGTGTCTATGGAGTTGAAAAAACCCCTTGGATTTTAGAGCTTATAACACGCATGTCTATGGGGATATGGAGTTAGCCGATCTTGGGGCAAAACCAGCGCCTGCCCTGCTTGCGCCCTCTTAGCCTGTGGAGCCGGGAAACCTCTGGCCCACAACTCAGGAAAAAACCACAATTAATAGCCCCTCCCCTTATAACATTGGCGCTTATGGGATTTAAAACATCCCATGATTCGGGGGGCTTTTATCTCTTTGGGGATATGGAGGGAGCAGAGCCATGCAGACACCTCCCGCGCCTGCTCTTGGGGCCGGTTGAGCTGGGTTTGCCGCTCGGCAACCAGTGGAGAAGCCACCCATGAACCACCTCGCATTATAACATGGGTGTCTATGGAGTTGAAAACCCCCCTTGGATTTTAGAGCTTATAACACGCATGTCTAGGGGGATATGGAGTTAGCCGATCTTGGGGAAAAACCAGCGCCTGCCCTGCTTGCGCCCTCTTAGCCTGTGGAGCCGGGAAACCTCTGGCCCACAACTCAGGAAAAAACCACAATAAATAGCCCCTCCCCTTATAACATTGGCGCTTATGGGATTCAAAACATCCCATGATTTGGGGGGGCTTTTATCTCTTTGGGGATATGGAGGGAGCAGAGCCATGCAGACACCTCCCGCGCCTGCTCTTGTGGCCGGTTGAGCTGTGTTTGCCGCTCGACAACCAGTGGAGAAGCCAGCCATGAACCACCTCGCATTATAACATGGGTGTCTATGGAGTTGAAAAACCCCCTTGGATTTTAGAGCTTATAACACGCATGTCTATGGGGATATGGAGTTAGCCGATCTTGGGGCAAAACCAGCGCCTGCCCTGCTTGCGCCCTCTTAGCCTGTGGAGCCGGGAAACCTCTGGCCCACAACTCAGGAAAAAACCACAATAAATAGCCCCTCCCCTTATAACATTGGCGCTTATGGGATTTAAAACATCCCATGATTCGGGGGGCTTTTATCTCTTTGGGGATATGGAGGGAGCAGAGCCATGCAGACACCTCCCGCGCCTGCTCTTGGGGCCGGTTGAGCTGGGTTTGCCGCTCGGCAACCAGTGGAGAAGCCACCCATGAACCACCTCGCATTATAACATGGGTGTCTATGGAGTTGAAAACCCCCCTTGGATTTTAGAGCTTATAACACGCATGTCTAGGGGGATATGGAGTTAGCCGATCTTGGGGCAAAACCAGCGCCTGCCCTGCTTGCGCCCTCTTAGCCTGTGGAGCCGGGAAACCTCTGGCCCACAACTCAGGAAAAAACCACAATAAATAGCCCCTCCCCTTATAACATTCGCGCTTATGGGATTCAAACATCCCATGATTTGGGGGGCTTTTATCTCTTTGGGGATATGGAGGGAGCAGAGGCATGCAGACACCTCCCGCGCCTGCTCTTGGGGCCGGTTGAGCTGGGTTTGCCCGCTCGGCAAACCAGTGGAGAAGCCAGCCATGAACCACCTCGCATTATAACATGGGTGTCTATGGAGTTGAAAAAAACCCCTTGGATTTTAGAGCTTATAACACGCATGTCTATGGGGATATGGAGTTAGCCGATCTTGGGGCAAAACCAGCGCCTGCCCTGCTTGCGCCCCTCTTAGCCTGTGGAGCCGGGAAACCTCTGGCCCACAACTCAGGAAAAAACCACAATTAATAGCCCCTCCCCTTATAACATTGGCGCTTATGGGATTTAAAACATCCCATGATTCGGGGGGCTTTTATCTCTTTGGGGATATGGAGGGAGCAGAGCCATGCAGACACCTCCCGCGCCTGCTCTTGGGGCCGGTTGAGCTGGGTTTGCCGCTCGGCAACCAGTGGAGAAGCCACCCATGAACCACCTCGCATTATAACATGGGTGTCTATGGAGTTGAAAACCCCCCTTGGATTTTAGAGCTTATAACACGCATGTCTAGGGGGATATGGAGTTAGCCGATCTTGGGGCAAAACCAGCGCCTCCCCCTGCTTGCGCCTTCTTAGCCTGTGAGCCGGGAAACTCTGGCCCACAAACTCAGGAAAAAAACCACAATAAATAGCCCCTCCCCTTATAACATTGGCGCTTATGGGATTCAAAACATCCCATGATTTGGGGGGCTTTTATCTCTTTGGGGATATGGAGGGAGCAGAGCCATGCAGACACCTCCCGCGCCTGCTCTTGGGGCCGGTTGAGCTGGGTTTGCCGCTCGGCAACCAGTGGAGAAGCCAGCCATGAACCACCTCGCATTATAACATGGGTGTCTATGGAGTTGAAAAACCCCCTTGGATTTTAGACCTTATAACACGCATGTCTATGGGGATATGGAGTTAGCCGATCTTGGGGCAAAACCAGCGCCTGCCCTGCTTGCGCCCTCTTAGCCTGTGGAGCCGGGAAACCTCTGGCCCACAACTCAGGAAAAAACCACAATAAATAGCCCCTCCCCTTATAACATTGGCGCTTATGGGATTCAAAACATCCCATGATTTGGGGGGCTTTTATCTCTTTGGGGATATGGAGGGAGCAGAGCCATGCAGACACCTCCCGCGCCTGCTCTTGGGGCCGGTTGAGCTGGGTTTGCCGCTCGGCAACCAGTGGAGAAGCCAGCCATGAACCACCTCGCATTATAACATGGGTGTCTATGGAGTTGAAAAACCCCCTTGGATTTTAGACCTTATAACACGCATGTCTATGGGGATATGGAGTTAGCCGATCTTGGGGCAAAACCAGCGCCTGCCCTGCTTGCGCCCTCTTAGCCTGTGGAGCCGGGAAACCTCTGGCCCACAACTCAGGAAAAAACCACAATAAATAGCCCCTCCCCTTATAACATTGGCGCTTATGGGATTCAAAACATCCCATGATTTGGGGGGCTTTTATCTCTTTGGGGATATGGAGGGAGCAGAGCCATGCAGACACCTCCCGCGCCTGCTCTTGGGGCCGGTTGAGCTGGGTTTGCCGCTCGGCAACCAGTGGAGAAGCCAGCCATGAACCACCTCGCATTATAACATGGGTGTCTATGGAGTTGAAAAACCCCCTTGGATTTTAGACCTTATAACACGCATGTCTATGGGGATATGGAGTTAGCCGATCTTGGGGCAAAACCAGCGCCTGCCCTGCTTGCGCCCTCTTAGCCTGTGGAGCCGGGAAACCTCTGGCCCACAACTCAGGAAAAAACCACAATAAATAGCCCCTCCCCTTATAACATTGGCGCTTATGGGATTCAAAACATCCCATGATTTGGGGGGCTTTTATCTCTTTGGGGATATGGAGGGAGCAGAGCCATGCAGACACCTCCCGCGCCTGCTCTTGGGGCCGGTTGAGCTGGGTTTGCCGCTCGGCAACCAGTGGAGAAGCCAGCCATGAACCACCTCGCATTATAACATGGGTGTCTATGGAGTTGAAAAACCCCCTTGGATTTTAGACCTTATAACACGCATGTCTATGGGGATATGGAGTTAGCCGATCTTGGGGCAAAACCAGCGCCTGCCCTGCTTGCGCCCTCTTAGCCTGTGGAGCCGGGAAACCTCTGGCCCACAACTCAGGAAAAAACCACAATAAATAGCCCCTCCCCTTATAACATTGGCGCTTATGGGATTCAAAACATCCCATGATTTGGGGGGCTTTTATCTCTTTGGGGATATGGAGGGAGCAGAGCCATGCAGACACCTCCCGCGCCTGCTCTTGGGGCCGGTTGAGCTGGGTTTGCCGCTCGGCAACCAGTGGAGAAGCCAGCCATGAACCACCTCGCATTATAACATGGGTGTCTATGGAGTTGAAAAACCCCCTTGGATTTTAGACCTTATAACACGCATGTCTATGGGGATATGGAGTTAGCCGATCTTGGGGCAAAACCAGCGCCTGCCCTGCTTGCGCCCTCTTAGCCTGTGGAGCCGGGAAACCTCTGGCCCACAACTCAGGAAAAAACCACAATAAATAGCCCCTCCCCTTATAACATTGGCGCTTATGGGATTCAAAACATCCCATGATTTGGGGGGCTTTTATCTCTTTGGGGATATGGAGGGAGCAGAGCCATGCAGACACCTCCCGCGCCTGCTCTTGGGGCCGGTTGAGCTGGGTTTGCCGCTCGGCAACCAGTGGAGAAGCCAGCCATGAACCACCTCGCATTATAACATGGGTGTCTATGGAGTTGAAAAACCCCCTTGGATTTTAGACCTTATAACACGCATGTCTATGGGGATATGGAGTTAGCCGATCTTGGGGCAAAACCAGCGCCTGCCCTGCTTGCGCCCTCTTAGCCTGTGGAGCCGGGAAACCTCTGGCCCACAACTCAGGAAAAAACCACAATAAATAGCCCCTCCCCTTATAACATTGGCGCTTATGGGATTCAAAACATCCCATGATTTGGGGGGCTTTTATCTCTTTGGGGATATGGAGGGAGCAGAGCCATGCAGACACCTCCCGCGCCTGCTCTTGGGGCCGGTTGAGCTGGGTTTGCCGCTCGGCAACCAGTGGAGAAGCCAGCCATGAACCACCTCGCATTATAACATGGGTGTCTATGGAGTTGAAAAACCCCCTTGGATTTTAGACCTTATAACACGCATGTCTATGGGGATATGGAGTTAGCCGATCTTGGGGCAAAACCAGCGCCTGCCCTGCTTGCGCCCTCTTAGCCTGTGGAGCCGGGAAACCTCTGGCCCACAACTCAGGAAAAAACCACAATAAATAGCCCCTCCCCTTATAACATTGGCGCTTATGGGATTCAAAACATCCCATGATTTGGGGGGCTTTTATCTCTTTGGGGATATGGAGGGAGCAGAGCCATGCAGACACCTCCCGCGCCTGCTCTTGGGGCCGGTTGAGCTGGGTTTGCCGCTCGGCAACCAGTGGAGAAGCCAGCCATGAACCACCTCGCATTATAACATGGGTGTCTATGGAGTTGAAAAACCCCCTTGGATTTTAGACCTTATAACACGCATGTCTGGGGATATGGAGTTAGCCGATCTTGGGGCAAAACCAGCGCCTGCCCTGCTTGCGCCCTCTTAGCCTGTGGAGCCGGGAAACCTCTGGCCCACAACTCAGGAAAAAACCACAATAAATAGCCCCTCCCCTTATAACATTGGCGCTTATGGGATTCAAAACATCCCATGATTTGGGGGGCTTTTATCTCTTTGGGGATATGGAGGGAGCAGAGCCATGCAGACACCTCCCGCGCCTGCTCTTGGGGCCGGTTGAGCTGGGTTTGCCGCTCGGCAACCAGTGGAGAAGCCAGCCATGAACCACCTCGCATTATAACATGGGTGTCTATGGAGTTGAAAAACCCCCTTGGATTTTAGACCTTATAACACGCATGTCTATGGGGATATGGAGTTAGCCGATCTTGGGGCAAAACCAGCGCCTGCCCTGCTTGCGCCCTCTTAGCCTGTGGAGCCGGAAACCTCTGGCCCACAACTCAGAAAAAAACCACAATAAATAGCCCCTCCCCTTATAACATTGGCGCTTATGGGATTTAAAACATCCCATGATTTGGGGGGCTTTATCTCTTTGGGGATATGGAGGGAGCAGAGCCATGCAGACACCTCCCGCGCCTGCT
>JAPZVO010002236.1:0-10216 GCA_029962745.1 Echinometra lucunter | reverse complement strand
CACCCCATTTCTGACACCCCATTTTCCCATTCACTTTTTTACATGCAGCATTTTCATTCTGTGATTGGCCTTTTTGCTAGTGAATATTCATCACTGTCTAGTTAATTTTGTGTGGGTTGTTCTATTTCTCTTAGGGGGTTTATGGGGGAGAAACATTATAAAATGGATTGTTGTATGCGTTTGAATTTATTTACATGAGTTTGAATTTACATTTACGTTTGTATACGTAATCATGTTTTGATTGATAAATAATGCAAAATCAATGAAATCCGAATGTTTCTCCCCCATAAACTCCCTAAAGGAAATAGAACAACCCACACAAAATTAACTAGACAGTGATGAATATTCACTAGCAAAAAGGCCAATAACAGAATGAAAATGCTGCATGCACAAAAGGGAATCGGAAAATGGGGTGTCAGAAATGGGGTGTCAGGTGTGTCAAAAAAAATGGGGGGTCATGTTATGGAAACACCCTCAGATACCCCTAGGAAGGTAAATGGTTATTGCGGTGTACCGCATGACTGATAGCTATATAAAGAGCGTTAGGATTTTAGGATACATTGTCTCTACTTGATATTTCATTAGGGTGTTAGCATGCGATAACATGATATTGGTTTTGTAGGGTGTAGAAATAGACCTATAGACCAATCCCACAACGCAAGAGGGCAGCAGACTGTTCGACACAGTTCGACATACTGCGGTGGGCGCTCCAAATTTTATAGTACACAAGTCAATAGCGCGTTATGTACATTCGTTCCATTTTTTGTCTATTTTGACCAACATATGCAGATTTCTTTTAATATTTGCAATGAAAAATTATCAGGGAAGTTCAGGTCGCAGCTGTGCGGTGCTCAAATGCCACAAGAATTGGAGAAAGTTTAAAAATTGGAAGCTAACTGAGTGCGAAATTCACTCGCTTTTGACTCATGAAGCCTGTTTGTGTGAGAAGCCGTACTCCCTATACAGGTTTCCGTAAGCAATGTGAAGGAATTCGTCGCCAGTGGGTAAAACATCAACAGAAAGGACTTTGAAGTCAAGAAACATTATCATTATGTAGTTTGGCATAAAATTTAATGAGTGAAAACATGACTTTGTAAACAGGGTAAGACTGAGGGCTCCCGTTTACTATGGCTTCTATGCTGCAATCGAGCTTTTACTGACAAAAGTTGAAAAACCATCGAAAGTACAAAAATGCATCATACCTTCATCTGTCAGATATGGCCATTGTCTTACCTCATCTACCCATGTATCCATGCTTTATTTTATTGATCTAGAATAAAGTAAATGGAGCAACATCAGGGCATATCTCATATCTTACATTCATTTTTTACACAGAGCCAATCGCGGTCAGCGCGCTTGCCCACCGCAGCAATGGCGTCGCCGATAGAGGGCCATATACATAAACCGGAGGTGAAATTGGTCTATATCCATGGTATTGGCAAT
The DNA here is from genome assembly GCA_029962745.1 of Echinometra lucunter. Lineage (NCBI taxonomy): Eukaryota > Metazoa > Echinodermata > Echinoidea > Camarodonta > Echinometridae > Echinometra > Echinometra lucunter. The sequence goes on along the minus strand of JAPZVO010002236.1, from coordinate 8,773 downwards.
ATTGTAACTGCAGTTTGAGAACTGTTAAGGAAATAATAATGGAAGGCAGCTAACACCGGTTGATCTGTTCATTGATTAAAAAAAAAAAACAACCAAAAAACAAACAAATCTATGTGTTAGGGTGTGCGAGCGTGAGTGTATATATACTAGTATATCATAGAGTACGGTGTAGGAATCATGGTGAGGGTAAAATGTCAGAGAAAAAAAAAGTTTTTAAAACATGGAAGGGAGATAGTGTACACAAGTTATGGATTTGACAAGGTGTTCTTTTCTTCTTCAATATGTTACACATGGGAATTCATATCAATGTCTTTCGCTTTAGGCCTATTAACGATTGTCTGTATTCTCTTTGTTTCTGTGTTTTCCATAATCAGCTTTCGGCTGCTCCTCGATCTTACTTTTCACACGAACGATAAACATGGTAAACACGTTTGATGCGGATGCTTAAGTGGATATGTTGATTTTTAAATGTTAAAATGTACTTAATTAAGATTTCTCTATATAGATTATACGTAACTTCTTTTGTAATGAAATTTTGAAGGTAAACGCGGTTATGTCTATAAAATCCACTTTTTCGGTGACTGCGAGTAATCACTATACACACTAATAAAATTCATCTTCAAGGGCAATTTCGGAATCGATTCCTTTTTGTATTGTCTTAGAGAGAACAATCCGTAATTGTAAATAAACGAATTAACATGGTCACACTGATGCCCCTTTTTAGCTTGAATGTAGAAAGCAACCCTAACTGATCAATCGCGTATTCATCTTGGCCCCACCCCACAGTTTTGTACACTGTGCCCCTACCCCTTTGTTTAACTTAAGCCCCGTCTTAACAGACCACGAAGGGTGAATAAACGGGGTAATGTCAGGGTAATGTCAGGGGGTAAAAAGCGGGGTAAAATTCCTAAACGGTGGGAGAAAAAAAAAAACCACACGGGTGGTCCGCCCAGCGCACCGTCTTAACAGGCACACGCTGAAATCCTACCCTGGTTAGATTTCCATAGTAACGCTTCTAAGTTCTTGTGTATACTTCAAATGTCGAAAATAATTATAAATAACAAACTTCTGGGCTGCACAAACACTTACTAGTATCACGATTAAATATCTCTGTCCCTTGTACTGCACTGTCGACATGGTCAAACTCGCCTATTGATAACATTTTTGAGAATATAAAAATATTCGTATCACAAAAAATATCAGTTCAATATATAGATCAAAATATAATTTTTAAAAGGTAATTTAAATATTCAATTTAACAAATAAATAATAATGAGAATTATAATATGTTTTATGGTCTAAAATGTTTACTTTCAAACCGGCAACGTAATTGTTAAAGAAGACAGGGTTTCTCCATTTATGCACGTGTTCCCGCGATTCGATTGCGCAATTACCAGCTGTTTCGGCCGGACATTACTTCGATCGCGTCTTAACAGAAACGCTACCCCGACATTAGCTCGACGATGTCGGGGTAAATGTGACATTTTACCCCTGTCGGACCAGGTCAAATTTGGTCAAATTTTGCCACGACAATTTCCGGACATTACCTCAGTAGTAGCGGCTTAACAGGAAGAGGTAAAAAAAAATTACCCTGACATTAGCCGGAGTTTACCCCGACATTTCGGTCAAAAAATTGTCTGTTAAGACGGGTCTTTAGAGCTGACGACTTTTATTTTCCTTGTCAGAAATTTTGGAAGGAGGTCAAAGAGACCCCAAGATGTTTCATGACCCCCCCGTTTTTTTTTTTGCCTGTCAGAAAATTTTCAAAGATTTGTGCCCCTTTCCGAATGACAAAATTGGTTATCCTTCTCTGAGTGATTACCATCATTTTCCACGTTGGGATGTTTGGAAAACATGGAAATAAATAAGAGAAAAGTTGAATACGACAAAGTATGGAACCTTAGGTAACTGAAACGATATTAACAATAATATAAGAAACGTGTGCTGAGACCACAGATCAGTCCATGTTCATATACTTAGTTTTCCTTCATATTTGCTATTTCTCTGTGTAAGTCATTTATTCCCTTCTTTATATGATATAAAAACAAAAATTTTCATAGTATGCAACAGGAGCTTTATGTCAGGTACCAAAAATATTATTTCCCGTAAACTCCGGACATACTGGATATTGGATACCTTAACCTGCTTTCTCATACTTCCTATTGTGTGATTTCCCTTGAACAAAATTAGTGTTAAAGGCATTCTTACAATTAATGAATAATGCGCGAGAATAGTTCTGCCATTCCAGTTTAAGGTTTGATTTCTTCCTTTTTTTCATTTACGATCACAACGACTGTTTGGAGAAAGAAGAACGTTAACTCATATCTTTTCATACAGACTTAACGCCCTTCCAGCCCCAAACAGACGACAGTTGAATTTGATATCATTAAAAGCCCGTATATTTTGTACATTGATGATCAATTTGTAATCACAGTGCGATCAGAGAAGGTGCAGCACATCTGAATATGTAGCCAAATCAGAATTGATTTTTTTGTAGCATTATTTATTGCATCCATTCAGTACAAATAAAAAAAGGATACAACTTCTTTTTAGTTGATGTACATAACATATCAGAATAAGTAAAAAATTATACAGACTTGAGAAATAATACAAATAAATACATAGTACAAAGTACACTCAAATTAATCATACTGAATGAATATTATAAATCATAGCCTCCCCCTTCCCCTCCCACTCCCCCAAACAAACAAAACATAAACAAACAAACCAGAAACAGGAAGAAGAAAAGAGAAGAGGATTCAGTCATCGGGTCGGTTCAGGATCGAAAGAGAAATAGATTATACGTTTCCTTGTAGTAATTTAAACGGAAGCGCGTTTTTAAAGGTCATTCCATTCTACAAATTATGTGAAACAAAATTTTCATACCACGAAACAGGTACCTTTGGCCTATGTCTGTGCCAAGAATGATAATTTCATTAACTTCTGGATATCAGATTTCTGAAGAAGCTTATTTTATTGTTCCCATTGTGTCATTGCCCTTTAACAGGAGTGTTCTTATTTTGTGATTTCCATTCAACAAAATAATGTTAAAGGCATTCCAACAAGGAAATAAAGAGCAAGAAAAGTTTTGATATTCCACGCAGTTAAATGATATGTATATATATATATATATATATATATATAATTCTCTCAACTGTCTCACATGTATTTATTTCCACGAGAGTTGCCAAAGCTGTTGTATATGTTACCTGATCACAAATGTTATGGATCCAGCTATGGTGTGCGGCAGGGCTTTGTTCGAAACCCATCTGCCAACGACAGATGAATTTAACTTAAATTTAATCAAGAGCCAACTGCTCGATAAAAGTACACAAACAAAACGAATAATTGAGTCAATTGAATATTCAACAAAGTAAATTACATCACTGTATATCAGTATAACATTGTATATATCAATATCTCATATATCAGTATATTATCAGTATATCATTCAATTTAAAATTGATCAAAGTTCAGCTATTATATTATTTGCAACAATTACTCTTGTCTTGAGGGATAACAGAAATAAACTACCTACACTGGACCGGTACGTAAACTATTAAATTAATTCGTTGAAGTTAACGTAAGAGAGTTCATATCCCACAGTCTGGGGTGAGGACCACGATGACGTCTACATCGACGAGATCACGTCGGCCCTATGAACACGGAGTAGCATGATCGACTCTGAGTGGTGACTTCTAAGTTCTAGAACCGAAATCCTGAGCCTAACAGCACAAAAAAGAAGAATATGAGTATGAGTACAGGCTGCCAAGTTGAGCAAAGATACGAGTTCGAGTATACGAGCTAGCCCAGCTCGTCCCTAAAAGGATTCTTTCAGATATGATAGAGTTTTGGGTGACCTTTACCCTAACCAGGCCGGGCTTTTTGGGCTGTTCTATGGCCGGGGGGAGGGGGAGGGGGGGGGGTTGGCTTTTACTAAACTGAGCTTTAAAGAAAGTGTAAGACTGCAAGGAAAGGAGTATGACAGAATGGAAACGAGGAAGAATGGAACGAGTGCAAAGATGAACTGTGGGAAATTAATAAGAGAGGAATACAAAACAATGAAAGAAAGGAATAGTATGGAATGATAGGAGTAAAAGGTGTAAAATTGAAAATTTATTGGCCAGGTTTAACAGTGATAAAGATTTTTTCTCAATCACATGACAGAAAAACAGAAGGTAAATAAAGTGATAGAATAAAATGCAGATTTTGTTGTTAAAGACTGACATATGAAAATAAAGTTAATAAAACTGAATAGGATAGAAATTACAAGGATGGATGGAAATAGAAAAAAAAAGAAGATGAATTGTGGGAAACAAAGAACACATATATAAGGGTAAAAAAAGGAAAAGAAATATTTTGTATTCCTCTCTTGTTAACTTCCCACAGTGTTCATATTTGTACTCGTTCCATTCTTCCTCGTTTCCATTCTGTCATACTCCTTTCCTTGCAGTCTTACACTTTCTTTAAAGCTCAGTTTATCTACTTAGTATTCTTTCTTTCGTATTGTCAATCCTAATTCTTGTCTTCATATTTTTCCATCAGTTAATGAAGAGTAACTTTCAACTTGTCTTTTTTATAGTAGATTTCCCCTCGAACCCGCCTTGAAGACAACAATGCAAAAGGGTTGTAAGGACATCGAGAATTTTCAATAAAATTTTCCCATCGTGTAGGCCGATTAGAAGACACCATTAAAAGAAAAATTGGGTCAGCGAGCCGCGACCCAAGTGTTTTCCAGCGAGCCGCGACCCGAGTGTTTTCCAGCGCGCCGCGCCGCGACGCGACCCGAGTGTTTAGTAAAAGCCGGGGGGTTGATTCAACGACCACGCGATCGCGACGAAAATCGGCATGCATGTCAATTGTCACGTAATCTACAAATTTGTATAGTCGAATACTCTGAAAAATTCGATTTTGATTAATTATGAATTAATTATGCAAAATTATGCATAAAATCATGTGTTTGTTCTAAATCAGAAAATAAAGCTCCTGGAATCATAATTTTTGGTGTAATTATTCCTTGTAGCATTCCAAACAATGTACTTGGAAAAAAAAAGTTGGTATCAAAATAAATTTATTATGTACATTATGTACATGGAAAGTGAAATAATGGGTCCCATTAACATTATGTCGTTACTTTGCTGTATCTTAACCAGGTGAATATCGGTCCTAAGCAGCGTCTTGAAAAGGCTCCTCCCCCATTGAGAGTTTGGCAATATGATAGGTGTTTACCTAAGAGAGTACAGGCACGAATGGCCCCAAGCTGGAAAAGTCACTACTATCGAGGAGGAAAGCATCACAGTCCACTGGTTTTCTGGAACGGCAACATCAACGTACATAGAATTTGATCTGAAAGAAAAGCAAGAAGAACTGTACTCTCAGTAGTGAACTGAATTATACATCTACATTTTTCATCCTCTGCAATATGCTGGAAACATATATGCTTTGTAGACATGAGTTTGAAGCTTATGAGTATTGTTTTTGTAATCTTAAAAGGTTAAAGTGCTTTTGCTACAACACCATTGAGTAGAGAGTTAAAGGAAAACTGGAGTTGAGGCCTTGTAATCATAATGTAAATGAAACTGTTCCAAAGAAACAGGAAAAGTTAGATTAGTCCTATGTATGTGTATAGACACCTGTGTCTAGTGTAGGATTTGGGGATTATTAAAAAGCGCCTTGAGCACTCCACAGAGTGGACCTGGCGATGTACAAATCACATTTAATATTATTATTATTATTATAGAATGTTTGGGAATTTCACTCATTGGTCTTGAGATGAACTATATTGCCATGGTAACGTCTTATTATGGCAATGAATCAAGGATATATGGCACATTAAACTAATATTTCATTTTTGAGCAGTGCTAATGAAATCTAGTACACATGTTGGTCTTATGGTGAAGATATGCAAGACATCATTTATGAATGTGTCGAAAACTGCATTGCTATGTTAAAACGCATATATTAGAGCAGTGAATCAGACATATTGCGGAACAGATTGATCTCTTATCTTTTGAGTCATGGAAAGACGTCCAATAAGTTTTTTTAATGTGTCAAAAACTGTTGCCATGGTAATGGTATATTGTTGCAATAAATCAGTGTAAATAATGCATCAAGAGATAGTAACTCCATGGGATAATTTTATCTCTTGAAAGCCCCACTTATCAATAGATAGTAACTCCATGGGATAATTTTATCTCTTAAAAGCCCCACCTATCAATAGATAGTAACTCTATGGGATAATTTTATCTGTTGAAAGCCTCACCTATCAATAGATAGTAACTCCATGTGATAGTTTTTCCCTTGAAAGCCCCACCTATCAATGGATAGTAACTCCATGGGATAATTTTATCTCTTGAAAGCCCCACCTATCAATAAATAGTAACTCCATGGGATAATTTTATCTCTTGAAAGCCCCACCTATCAATAGATAGTAACTCCATGGGATAATTTTATCTCTTGAAAGCCCCACCTATCAATAGATAGTAACTCCATGGGATAATTTTATCTCTTGAAAGCCCCACCTATCAATAGATAGTAACTCCATGGGATAATTTTATCTCTTGAAAGCCCCAAGTATCAATAGATAGTAACTCCATGGGATAGTTTTTCTCTTGAAAGCCTCACCTATCAATGGATAGTAACTCCATGGGATAATTTTATCTCTTGAAAGCCTCACCTATCAATGGATAGTAACTCCATCAGATAAATTTATATGTTGTATCTGCCCCTTATATCAGTGCACAGTTCTTCCATCAGATAAATTTATATCTTGTTACTGTCTCCTGTCCATAACAGGTACCTCCATCAGATAAATTTATATCTTGTTGCTGCCTCCTGTCAATAACCTGTACCTCCATCAGATAAATTTATATGTTGTAACTACTTCCTGAATAGCCGGTATCTCAATCTGATAAATTTATATGTTGTAACTGCCTCCTGTCAATAATAGGTACCTCAATCAGATAAATTTATATGCTGTAACTGCCTCCTGTCAATAACCGGTACCTCCATCAGATAAATTTATATGTTGTAACTGCCTCCTGTCAATAACCGGTACCTCCATCAGATAAATTTGTATGCTTTTATATGTTCTAACTCCAAGGTGTTTCTGTTATTACACCCTCCCCCAAACTTGTTGAACCTTATGTCATGTATTAATGAACGTGTCTGCATTAAAAGTTGACTAAAGAAAAGGTCATTATGCGTCTTCCTATTGATTGCAATGCTTCCTTTTTTTTTCGTTTTGTATGCTGAATATGTGCGAGTAAGAGTATTGTGAATTTTAGGAAAAGGTGTGGATGAGTGTTACCTGGTAATCAGAGCAAAGTTAATTCCAGTATGTGTGAAGAACAGTTGATGCTAGTGATAGTGAGGGCGTGTGTCTAATGAAATGAGTGGTATTGATATAACTGAATGTAGGAAAGTGAATTATGCGAGAACACATTCCATCAAGTGACTTTCAACAAAAAGAAAATTAAAACGGTGTTCTTAGTTTAGTGGTTTAAACTCGGTTTAGACGGAAAATACAATACGTTGATGCTCGATAACGTTTAAAAAATGTAGTCAGTTACATTAAAACTGAACCAGAAATGAAAACTAGGCAGAAAATGCCCGGAAATGATTTCTTTTAAGATTTGAACAAAAAATGAACAAAAATTTGTTCATTTTGAAATGATTTACTGTTTATAGCGAAATTACGAGGGTGTCTGTCAATCAAAGGCGACAAACCTCTCCTAATTATCAAGACAAATGAACTCTTAGAAGTTTCTATTCTTGAATTCCTAAACTTTTCATTGTTTTATCAAGTTGACAAAGACTGTTCTGTTTTTGCCCCAATGTTCCCTTCTTTCCTTACAGTTGCATGTAGGGACAGCTGGTGAGAACGTCCCATCCGAACCACATGTCACTGAAGAACTTCCACGGAGAAGATGACAGTCGTCCATACAACTATATCTACAGGAGGCACCGGTAAATACTTCACTTCCCGCTGCACATCCAGTGACCCTGAGAGCATAGGTAAGAGCTGGAACTTCGCAATTCACTGTCAAAAGTTGAGGGCAAAAAAAAAAAACAAATGGCAAAAGGGTCCCTTTTAAACTTTTTTAAAACAAAATAACTGCGATGGATCGATGGCTTGCACCCTGCTCTCTAACTTGTACGCCTTTTCAGGTATTTCCTGCCGCAACGGTAATTTTTTTTAGCATTGCTTGCTTCATCATTAAAAATGTGCTCACTCAACCATGAAACATTTTTGCTGTGTTTATATGGGAGAAATGATATTTTGAAGAGGATGAAATACTGGAACAAAAAGCAAAATAGGGTACTCTATCCATTTAAAAAAAAAACTGAATTGGGTTTGGTATCAATCAGAAGGGGGATTTCCATCATGGCGGAGTGATTGCGAGAAATTATGGGTTCAAAAATGATTAGAGGAATACAATTCATGGCAAAACCTTATCATACACACTGAGAAAAAAGTGCATGTTTGTACCCTAAATACAACACTGGCAGCACCTTTTTGGGTGCAATCTAATGCACCTTTTTGTTCTTGTTTGCACCTGGAAATGCCCGTTTGCACCCTAAACGATGCAAATTTGCACCTTTTAGGGTGCAGAAATTTTTGCGTTCAAAAAGGTGCAAATTTGCACCCTTTCCTAAAGGGTATAACTCTGCACCCGTAAAGGTGAAAAGGGTGCAAAGTTTCACCCAAAAAGGATCTCCGCCAGTGCTGCATTTGAAGGGTGCAAATTTGCACCTTTTGATTCTTGGTGTG
>JAPZVO010002235.1:0-10232 GCA_029962745.1 Echinometra lucunter | reverse complement strand
TGAAGCACCACTTTCAGAAAATTGTTTTTGGTTGGATATTCTATCTTACTGCCAAGAAAGCATGGAGTAAGCTGACAAGTAAGCAAACTGGGGACCGACGACTTTAAGATCTCTCCGAGGGACATGCTTACCCTAACGCTTACCCTTAATACCTTACCGAAGGGCAGTGACTCTAACCCTTAATACGTTAGCAAAGGCTATCAACCACTGGCGTAAATCCGTTTCGAGGAGTGGGTGATCGAAATCGTTGGCCGAAATTTCTAGCGCGAACTCGCGCACTAGTCATGCTAGTACACCCACACACCCTCACCTGTAAGCACACAGGTGCGCCGGAAGCAGTTTAGGATGGGGGGGGGGGGCAAACATCTCAAGGAGCTAACCCTTTTACGGGCTTCTGTTTTCTTACCCCTTATATCAAACATGAGGTTAGAAAATTTAATTCCATTTCCCCTCCTTTTCTTTGAATAATCATTTTACTATGAAATCCACATCAGGTTTTCTTTCACTGAGTTTTCCTTTTTGGCTAAAAAAAAAGATTGAAAGAAAAAGAAACTATCCTCTTTTTAAACTCTTTCTAAACTGCTGAATTATTATCCTCATTGGGGGCACCGCCCCTCATTCCCCCCCCCCCCCCCCACATGCCCAGCTGATTGATAGTATTTCTTCTTTGGGACGTGAGGAGGAGTCATGTGCACGCGGCACATTCCTACCACCCTCCCCCCCCCCCCCCCCCCGGGTTTACGCTAATGCTACCGACTTGATTTGAACCTGGGTAGCGTACGTAGAGACCAGTTCTCTACCACTTAGCCATCACGCCTCTTTCAAAATCGAAGTTATCATAATTATGTACATGTATTTTTGTTATAGGCCTACTATATCTCTATATCTATTTTTTTAATTTTCTTTTAATATTCATGTTTTTTTATCTCAGGACGATGATGTCAAACAGTTTTTAATTGATTTTGTCAGCCTGATTAGATATGTTTGATGAAATGATAAATGAATGAATGAATAAATAAATAGATAAACGAATCGATCAATCAATCAATCAATCAAACACATCACATCACATCACATCACATCACATCACATCAAAGGGGGTGTGATGAATTTCAAACATTATCATGACTATGAGGCATCACCCGCGTGACGGAGGGCGCTAATTTTAATACACAGGTGTTGTCTTTATTATTAGCGCGTCGCGTGAAAGTCACCGTTTCTGAGAGCAGTTGCTTACTATCGAACAATGCAAACAAAGCTTTTGCTACCGGTAAATGACCACCACAATCTCGATATAGCGTAGGAATAAGCAATATAAATGGATATGACGCTTCGAGAAAAAAAAAAACCCTGGTAGGCATGCTTTCCTCATTTGCTAGCGCCCCTGGGGTTAGCGCAAGTAATTGGGTGACTGGAGTGATCCCTCGTCTCGTGTATTAGAGGTATTTTGAGACTTTTCTTCAGTCCACGTGACTGGCACGAAGTTATTTACATAGTATGCCACACTCCCCTCCCCCCCCCCCCCTCCCCCTTTGAGACCCGATGAATATTTTTTATGTATGGTGGCCTTGAAGTACGCTCGACAACAGGTCATGTGCGACGTGAATTTCGCATCCCGGCTCCTGAACTTCGCGTCAGGGGTCATGAATTTCGCATCACGGGTCACAGATTTCGCGACTGGGACGCAAAGTTCGCGTCACGGGTCGCGAATTTCGCCACTGGGGCGCAAAGTTGGCCGCGAAATTCACGTGGCACATGATCTGTTGTCGAGCGTACTTCAGGGCCACTATATTTATGCTTGTGGGAGAATTCGGATGAATTTGGCAAGATATGAATCTACTTTTGCCACTCTCCACGCAGGTGTTAAGTGGGTACCCGGTAGGATGCAAAAGTCATCATGGTCATTGTGATTTGTTAGCATTGTGAGCGCCCAACCGGTATGACTCGATCGGGATTCGAGCCCACGACCTACCGTTCATGAGGCTGACGCTCTATCAATTGAGCCAACGTTTTAAATGAACAAATAGGGGTATAGTGGCATGACCCAGCCCCCCTTTTCCCCATATTCTTTTTTTATTCTTCCTCCTCTTTTTTTATTCCTTTTCTCCTTTCTTTCTTTCTTTTTTTTTTTCTCTTAATTTTTGATCACTTGAAAAATCATAGGGGAAGTCGCCCCTGCCCCCACCCCTGTAGCACCGCCCTGACCTTTCATCATTTTCGGCTCGTCAAAAAAATATCCGAGCTTTTACACTAGAGTTTTACAAACAACTGAATCCGCCACCATGATGGAACGGCATTTCGAAATTATTTTACGTAAACGTACATACACAGGCATACATGACACACGCAGCTACTGAAGAGCCAACCCCACTCATTTCCACATTAAAAAAAAAAATCGATCACTCAGTATTTCCACGTTTAGCACGAGACGACAAATTGATTATGACACTCCCCCACGTCGTACGGCTGTTTCTTGTTGTAGCAGCGAGTTTCCTGGGTTTCACCAGCGCGTTGAAAGGCCTTGGTTGTTGCCCGAAGTTCTGGACCGCTTACGGGTCGAACTGCTACCGGTAAGGAATATTGGATCATATTGCCCAGTTAGTATATTGCTTTCAAGTTATCCCCGCTCTTATTTCTAAAAATTTGCGTAATGACGTTAGATATTAGCCTTAGATTACCCGTTACAAAATGGATGAAAATGGGGAATCGAAGTAATATAAATAACAAGATAAGCAAATTGTAAATAACAATGATCAGATGCACCTGCGTAAATCCACTTTGAGGAGTGGGGGATGATCGACTTTTTTGCCATTTTTTTTTTCTGTCGAACTCACACTTAAGTATAAACACACACCCTCAACCACGCACCGGCACATACCCCTTGCACACATTTTTACTATTATTATTTTTTGCGAGCGAGCGAGCTAAGCAAGCGAGCCAAACATAACCACTTTTCTGATTTTTAATCGCATTTTCAAAACACTTTTAAAGGAAGAAATTATATTTTAATTAATCAGTAAAAATCTTAAAAATCTGTCATAAACGATCATCATATTTTAGAATGTCTATCTTCAAAACACTTTTTAAGGAAGAAATGATATTTTAATTAATCAGTAAAATTTTTGAAAATCTGTCATAAACGATCATCATATTTTAGAATATTTTAGAATGTCTATCTTCAAAACACTTTTTAAGGAAGAAATGATATTTTAATTAATCAGTAAAATTTTTGAAAATCTGTCATAAACGATCATCATATTTTAGAATGTATTGATTAGAATATCACTTCTTCCTTAAAAAGTGTTTTGAAGATAGACATTCTAAAATATGATGATCGTTTATGACAGATTTTCAACAATTTTACTGAGTAATTATAATATCATTTCTTCCTTAAAAAGTGTGTGGGTGGATATTAGCACACGCCATCCCCCATCTCGAAAAAGGGGGCGGAGGATGTATTCCCCATCCCCCGGGATTTACGCCAATGATCAGATGATTGGTTAATGCTAACAATATACTGATAATGATGAGAATAATTGAAATTTCTAACTGGTTTTCCATCAGGTAAACCAGTTGATCAACTGGTTTTTTTCCTTATTATATCATGCGATTTCTTTTTAAGATCAATATTTAAAGCACAATACAGAAACAATTTTATTTTCTTTTCATGAACATGTATTAAACATAATTTTGTGATATTATTTCAAAACAATGTTTCTTATTAGATATTTCAAGAAATGATAGAAAGTGTGTAATAAAGCCATGATCACAATTATAATAGACTAAATATGCTTTGACATAAACCAAAGTAAACACTGGAAAATACCAGTAAGAGCAGAGACAGACAAACAGTAAAAACAGTTGGAAATATCAGTTGAAGAAGTCCAGTTAAAACTGGAAATTTTCCAGTTCCAAGTCCAGTTGGAAATACCAGTTGAAAATTCCAGTTTATTACAAGACCATTTGAAAAATACCAGTGGAATAATTCCAGTTGGACTTTGACCAGTTACATCATTTGAAAATACCAGGGGGTGTTTCACAAAGACTAAGATTGACTAAAAATCGCACTTAACTATGGCTGGCCACTCATGCCACTGTTTTCTCTCACCAACGATCTCTCAAAGGATTTGCAAATCATGGTCACAAATCTGCAAAATTGACAATTTTTATAGTTCATTGATGAAGAAAACAAAAAATGTATATTCTTAAAATTTGTGACAATGATTTGCGCATCCCTTGAGAGACCGATGATGAAAGCAAATAGTGGCATGAATTATGGCCTGCCATAGTTAAGAGCGATTTGAGTCAATCTTAGTCTTTGTGAAACACCCCCAGGTGGAATTTCCAACTGTTCAATTTTAACACAGTGGACCAGTTATTTTTACCCCATTTCAATTTTCCGAGTTACCAGATGGATTTAACTATTGCAACTGGTCCAGCTGAAACAGTTTTTTCCCCCGGCAATCTACACCCAATCGCAGACAAATTCCTTTGAAATTGAGAGTTTGAAGTATTTCTTTAAAATAAACACACATATGCACACGTTATAGAAGTTATGCCTATAAGTTATAGGTTATAGCCAGATAATTTATTTAATCTACGATAAAAGAGCAATGGAGATGAAAGGCCTTGCTCAAGAGCATAAGTGCCTTGCCTGGGATCCGAACCCCCGATTCTCAACAAATCAATAAATCACGCCTCGTGTGAGCCGAGGCAGCATGTTACACGTCCTCCGTCACGTTACGTAGCATCTCATGTGCAGTCATACTACAGGAATCTTGATAGAGGATAATTCCTGCCTCTCGCAGTTACCTTCCAATTTTTGACGTCATAGAAATGAATATGTATCAGTAATAGCTGTGACACTTTAACTATTTCTGACGAAATAAACGCCATTGTTATCATGCAAATGGCGAGAGTGGGATTCGAACTCGGGATCTACAGTAGACCGGCGCTCAGCCCAAAGAGCTGTGCGAGCGATCGACACCCGGTCCCAGTGTGGGTTCTCTATGAAATTTATACTTGGAATTCATACGTACATGCTTATACATATTCATTTCTATGACGTTTCTGTGACGTGTCTATGATGTCAAATTGAAAGGTAATTGCGAAAGGCAGGATCATGGATCTTTCACAATCACGCACAGGTTGTATGCAAGAGAAACCCAGTGGAGTGAGGCCGAGCAGTACTGCAGTGGTATGGAGTATATCTTTGAACGGCCGGTCCATCTGGTATCGATTACCTCACGGGGAGAGCAAGACTTTGTCTACCGATATTTGGATGGGTTTACCCTGAAAGAAGTAAGAATGTTACACTTATATTACTAGTATGTTTTGTTTACTCAGGGTAGCCTTTTCCGTACTGTTCTCCCAGAGGGCCCTGCAAGCATATACACTGTTGCCCATAAAGTTGGAATGAAATATTGTTTATATCCATTAATGAAATGTTTTTGACATTTATTTCCTCCTAATAGATAAGTATATACATTCCTAGATTATACTGAAATATCATGAGTATTTGTTTGTTTTGCGTGACTCGTAAAGAATGCGTATTCTTGTAAGAAATCACGGGACCTACGGCTTTAAGTCCTCTCCGACGGTAATGACGAATAATTCTCTACAAAAGGGCACTATTTTGTAGGTCAGCGATGTGGTTTTGAACCAGGAATCTAATCGCTTCAGCACTGGCTCATGTACGTACGCAGCTGAGGGTGGAGTAGGGGCAGCCCTCACAAATTTCATGAAAAATAAAGAAAACATAATAAACTTTACTGCATTGCATTTACCCACGCCCCGACGGAAAAATCCCTTTGTATGGCCATGCATTGAAGCATGATATCTCTGTTCTCCTCTGTTCTTACTTTATTTCAGGATTCAGATTATGTCAGTGTATTATGTCATTGTAAAACATTTTATGTATATTTATGTATATTTGATTTTTTTCTTCAATTTTTTTTTTACAATTGTATTGTTGGAAATGAAAATAAAATAACATTGAAATCATTGAAACCATTGTGCAGTTGAGTCTGGAATTAAAGTCTAGAATTGAACTGAATTTTACAGATAACTCCTGGCGGAAGAGGTATGTGGATAGGGATCATAGGTCGCAAGCAGGATGGGACCTTCGAGTGGACCAATCCACGTATCACGAGTGACTACTCCAACTGGGGCGAGGAGCAGCGAAAAGGAGAAGACTTCTGCGCTGCAATTGATTTTGACCAGCAAGGTAAATGGGTTGAGAAGGATTGCAATGAACAACAATACTACGTCATTTGCAAGTTCTCTTTGGAGGACTGAGCTTAACAGCCTCTTCGGTACATGATAATAATGATAATGATGATAGTAATAATGATAATAATAATGAAAATAATGATAATGATGATTAATGATAATAATGATTAATGATAATGATAATAATGATGATGATGATGATGATAATCATAATAACAATGATAATAATAATAATAATAATAATAATAATAATGATAATGATAACAATGATAGTGGAGATGATTGTATCATTAATAATAAAAAGTAATGAGAAATAAGTTATGGTGATTCAAGATAATGATAAAATGATGAATTATTCATAATAATGATAATGCAATACTAATGAAATTAATGTTAGTAACCTATCAGTAATAGTATAACAAGAAAAGATGTAATCTTGATAATATGATTTAATTGAATTTAATTGTATTTATAGTAAAAACAACAAAACGTCACCACCACCACCGCTAACAACAAAAACAATAATAACAGTGATAATGATACTACTACTACTACTACTACTACTGCTACTACTACTACTACTATTAATAATGATAATAATGATAATAATAATACTGCTATAACTACTACTAAAAACAACAGTACCAGTGATGATGAAAAAACTAGTTACAATAATGATAAAAGAACGAAAACATAAATAAAGCAAATATACGTGTATATACAAAGAAGGTAGATAATGAATTGGTAAAATTTATGGTAAAAAGAGAATACACATCCTTCTCTCTATAATGAAGGTTATTCATGTGGAAATAATATATCCGTAAGTTTAATTTTGTTAAATAAATGTACCTTTTTTTTTTTTTGCTAACATTATTGCTCTGTTTTGATGTGCTGTTCAAAAGAATGTCATTATCTTTATTATCTGTGGGCACTGTGATATGGTCACACACTGTATTAAATTTTCTTTATTCATAGCAGTAGAAATATATATGAAGCGAATACCCCGTCACGCCTTATCACTCGACATGAGCGATGCTCTAATTTAGGCCTTGAATTTGAAATAATCTATGAGAGGGCACCCCCGTTTCTAGGCGATGCTGATATTTCACATACTTTATGCTACCTTTCTGACCTAAAAAGGGAAAAGTTATATAATGTGAAAAAGAGGTCAAACTAGTGACACTATTATCCACTTTTCATCAAAATGTAGCTACAGTGTTTTAACAGATACAGTTGATCATTCTTCCTCTTCATTCAGATGCACGTTGCCTAGTATGTTATTATTTGTTACTTATTGTGAAGGGCAAATAACTCATTATCATTCAGCTATATTACTCTGCATGTAATTTTGTTATTCATATAAAACTACTATAACTTAGTCAAATATTCGGTATCATTTAACGAAGCCAATGTGACCCTTTCTGCTATTTTCCAATCTACCTAATCATAATTCTGACTTCAATTTCATTTCATTTCATTTCATTTCATTTCATTTCTCTTATTGAGACTTGCTTGATATTTTATTAGGGAGAATTAAAATTTTTCAAATTGGAGAATCCGATTACCACCGATAACTCTGTAAAGATTATAGATACTTTGAAAAGGCTTGTGATATAAAAATCGGTCTGCTATTCTCGAATAAATGTTGGTTGTCATTTTCAATATGCAGGTGTGATTTGACCTGTCTTTGATTTCACGGGAACTATTCCTATTATCAAAGACCGGAAAGTAGCATTGACCACAGACATATTTAAGCTTAAGTAATTTGGATCATAGATGTGCAAGTAGATATATAAGTGAAATTTTAAACCATATACCTAGACCATAGACAAGAATGTTATATGTATTCCTCATACTTTGATGAAAAATTTCGAATATTCTGCACATTTAACTTTAATTTGAAAATAAACATTTTCTTTTTACTCTTGAATATTCACTGAAATTTTGACTATTATTTTGTGTATAGTAGAAATGTGAACTTACACTGAAATAGCATGTGATACATTGGATAGGTGATACTAATTCCTTCGAAGAAATGATATGTGAAGTCCTGTATGAAGTTTCTTTATTTCCATAACATAATGCAAATAACACAGATCAACAAACATACATATACTTATTCTGGAGTAACAAAATATAAACACATTTGCATATGAGAAATAATACATTTTACAAATTATATCTGTAAGTATTAACATAAATTAAGAAGAATAAATCAGTGGAGGAGTCTATTTAAAGAAGCAGAGCTTGTATTGTATAGACCCCTATGTGGCTTACAAAAATAATGATACAATAATAATGTAATACAAATGTATGTACTTTTATGTTCGTCCACCCCCCCCCCCCGCCACTGGCTTACCACTTTGTAAAGAAAAAAATGACAACTATACCCCCTAAAGCCCCCTCCCCCCCCCCCCCCCCGCCAGCAAAACAAAGCATAATAGGGGTGTGTTAACTTTACGAACGACTTGAATGATTATGGCAAGCCAAATGGGATTCTCAATCATTATGAATCACATCAGCTAAAAGGGAAATATGCAGATATATAAGATGAATATTACTATTGCTTGCGAACCTTTTTCTTGCATAGTATGGTAGCTCTACTACTCATCGACCACCTTTTTTTAAACCGACCACCTTCGCGCAATGCTTTCCTGCGCATGAAATCAAAAAGTACGAGTGGAACTTGGCGCATTACCCCACAGTAATCAAACAGGCTATCGTAACCAAAGTCCAAGAGAAATTAGGATGAAATAACAGAATTTAATTATTTTCTTTAAAAACTTTGATAATGAAAATGATAAATACGTGCTTAATTAATACAGGGGACGGGCGGTCTGTTTAAATAATGAGCTCACACAGGCGCCGAGTGAAAAACATCACATGCGTTTGTCGCCGAGATTTCCGTTCGTATCGTACGAGTCAACAATCTGAACATGAGATGTTAATCTGATGCATTTTCTGCACAAGTGAGACGAAATTAAGGGAAAACCAACGAATATTTTCTGAGATACGAAGTAACCAATTAAAGGCGGTCGATGAATAGTAGGTCCAACCATATATTTTTGCCACTATTTGATTGAGATTATGGGAAATGCAGTCACACTTTGTTAACACGTTAAGAAATTTTTTGGCATCCCATTTGGCACTTCATATTCAAGTAGTTCGAAAAGTCATGTGTAAATCTACGAACAGCTTTATGAAACACCCCCCTGGTATGAAGTATTTTTCACTCGGCTTTCGGCTGATCTATCACATGAGGTTACTTTAAACTTGGTGATTTGTTTTTAAAGTGTGGGCGAGGGTGTGCGTATGTGTGTGTGTGTCTGTGTTCTTCCGGCTGAAGTCTCGGCGGCAGCATTACATTAACTCATGGCCAAAGGTATTACAACCGGTTTTAGTCACGCACCCTTGCAGAATTCTGCTGTATATGTCCATTAGTATAAATAACACATATGCCCAGAGTGCAGAGATTGTTCTCCAGACCTCCAGCTCCAAGTGAACATGGTGAAGGCACGCATTTCCAAAATTATCACGTTTCTTTTTCACTGACGTCAGAAAAGCGGGGTATGGGAGAGAAGAAGGGTGGGGGAGTTAGTTTTTAGACAGAGAAAGAAATTGAAAGGGGGAAGTAGATAGAGAGAAAGAGAGGCGGAGAGAGAAAACAAGATGCAGAGAGAAACGGGAAGAACTTCATGATATGCATATTATGAGGAATGTGTATTTCAATCTCTTAAAATACAGAAGAAGAGAAGAAGACCCCTTCACATTCATGATTTTACATGGTATAACAAAATAGTAAGGGATTAGGCCAAATAAAAATAATTCATAAGTTTTTTTTCCCTCCTTCCTTTTTTCGGTAAGCCTCAAAATTTTTGTTATTTTTGTTCTGAAATGAAATTGATTTTAGTCTGAGTACATCATTCTAGACAATGAGGTTCTCTCTCTCTGTCTCTCTTTCTTTCTCCCTCTCTCCCTCTCTTTTACTTCAGTCCATTCCT
>JAPZVO010002234.1:0-10240 GCA_029962745.1 Echinometra lucunter | reverse complement strand
TTATTATTTTTAATCGTTTATTTTTTTATACATATGTCAATATCAGCAGTTGAACACATGACTGTATACACACTTTGAACCCTGCTTCGAACTGAAAATCTATACGAGATTACATATTATACGTGCTTCTTCTCATGTACTCCATTTTGATTCACCAATTCGAAGGCCGCTTACATCATGTACATGCATCTATCCCTGTTGATGTTCATTGTCTTTGGTTTATAGCTCCTCCGTTATAGATATTAAGGTGAGTTCCAAAGCAATTTCCTTGTAAAAGATATTGGACTATCGATAAAGTTGTCCCTCTCTTTCTCTTTCTCTATATCTAATATTTTGTCTTATGTCTTTTTATTCAGTCTTCATTTCAGACCTTCCTATAATTATATCCATGTCTTTCTTTTCCAGGCTGTGTAGTCACCTCTTTCGCCTCACCCCTTCCCAAAGCAATCTCTCTCTCTCTCTCTCTCTCTCTATTTCACATCCATTGTGATTGATAAGAAGAGCTTGAAATAAAATATGTTTGATATTATAATCAGTTGTATTTTCGCATTCTGCTTGTAGCACATAATTAGCTGAATGCTAATTAGGTCTTAATTGATTGGATAGGACACAAAGGAAAGACGAGAAAAAGAAATGCCAATGAACAGAGCAGAAGGCAGCTTAGAGATAAGAAACAGAGGGAACGAAAGAATGAAAAATAGCGGAAAACGAAATAGAAAAGAAGAAGAAGAAAAAAATAGAAGTAGGAGGAGAGTCTGCCACGCCTAGTATTTCAAAGGCATGTAGAAATACAATGCGGGAAGTGTGTGGGAAATTTTCTCAGCCAGTGCGTCAAAACAAAGTAGGCCCACATAAAGATCCTGCACATACTATGCAGAAAGCAAATAGGAGTTCAATAACGTCACTTTCAATTTATGTTTGAAAACATTTAGGGAAGTACTGTGTATCATTTCGTGGGGAAGATCATTCTAGAACCCGGGTCCTTCATATGCAATTGTGTGCGAGTACGTGGAAGGTGATAGGAGTCTCTTTGTCGGGTGGGATAAGTATGAATCAGGTTATTTCCTTGGAACATACGTGCAAAAATGTCAGGCAATTCATCTTTTGATAGTTGAAACATGAATATTCCCAAGTTGAAATACATATAGATCAGAAATTTTTAATATTTTGTTTTTTAAAAAAAATAATGATTTGTTTGGGAATAAAACCGAGCATGATTAATCACCCTAACTGCCCGTTTTGGTATTTTGAATATTTTGTCAATTGAGGTTCTATTGCAATATCCACAGGCCAACATTCCATAATTCATATGCGATGCAACGAGAGTAGAATATAATATTTTCAAAATATAATCAGGGAAAAAAATATTTGAACCTATTTAAAATACATAACATTTCTTGAAGATAACTTACAAATGTAATCAATTTGACATTTCCATGATAATTCATGATCAATGTAAAGTCCAAGAAATTTAGTAGAATCTCCTTGCAGTAGATTGACATTATTTATAACTACGTGGCCCGACAATGATTTTAAAGAGTTGCTAAAAAGCACGACATGTGTTTTATTAAAATTCAGTGACAACTTATTTGCTCGAATCCAAGTCTGAACTGACTGCAATTCTCTGTTTAAAAGACTAAGTAGTGAATTTGGGTTACGGTGTGACAAGAAAAGGTTAGAGTCATCCGAATAGAATAACAGACAAATCATTTGATGAGTTATAAAAATCATATTTATAAAGTATAAAAAGCAGCGGGCTCAGAGCGATCCCTGCGGTACTGCGCATGCTTTCTTTTTCATATAACATTTATGACTATCTATAGAAACAAATTGTTTTCGGGCAGTAAGGTAACTCCTGAACCATTCCAAGGCCTTTCCACGTACACCGTAGTGGGACACTTGCATAACAAAATACCGTGATTGATCGTGTCAAAGGCCTTGGAAAGGTCCAGGAATATACCAATGGTATGCAGGGAATTATCAGTAGCACTGGCTACCTTATCAATAAAAGAAAGTAAAGCATGAACTGTAGAATGATTTTTTTTCTAAGTCGCATATAATATGACAGTCAGTTAAAATTTCATTAAACGAGAATATATCAGTCTTTCAAGAATTTTGGATAAAGAGGTCAAAAGTGAGATTGGGCGATAATTACTAATATCTCGTCTGTCACCCTTTTTGAAGACTGGAACAAGCTTAGTTATTTTCATATTTTGGGGAACTAAGCCATTTATTAAAGAATGGTTAAATATAAAAGTCAAAGAAGATAAAATTTCATTAATGACTTTTTTCAAGAGAGAGTTCGTAAGTTCATCATTCCAGGACTTTCCTTTGTTTTCAAATTATTTACAATGTCATTGACTTCATATTCAAGAATTTGGATTAAGAAAATAGTTCTAGGATTTGTTTTTTTTTTAAGTGCTGAAATCCTATGTCAGGTTCTGGAATATTACTAGACAGAGTTGTAACAATATCTTCAAAATAATCATTTAACACCTCAGCCATAGCAATAGGATTATCAATTGTAACGCCATTGTGGAGAATTTCTTTAGTGAGCTCCTTTTTGTTCTTTGTGTGTAATACATTGATAATCACCTTCCACGTACTCGAGGCGTCATTTTTGTACTTATTGAATTGACCTGAGAAATACATTTTCTTGGCAAGAGGTAGCGAAGTCGTAAGAATATTACGATAGCGAACATATTTTCTTTTTATATTATTTCCACGGTGATCCTTATATTTACGAAAAAAAAAATTTCTACGGTTTATAGACTTAAGGAGAGATTTAGAAATCCATTGAAGTCTGGGTATTTTGTTATAATTGGAACGAGAAAATTGCCTAAGACGTGTCATTTCATTATAAATCGACATAAATATATCCATAAACTTGTAAAACAATGGGGGGGGGGGGGGGCAAGCGGTAGTGAATACGCAAAGCGTCAGACCGCCACGCGTAATTTAATGCTCAGGAAAATCAGCCTAGTTTACGTAGATGAATTCTCGTTCAATGAAAATTGCATCTTGCGCTCGCGGGATATCACGAGAGTTTTAGACATATTTGCAAGGGTTCAGGAAAATCTTTCTGAACCGAGAAGAGTGCTGAAGCTATTCAATTAATGTAGTTGTGCTTCTCATTGGCATTTTGCTCACAGGGGCGTCGCTAGACTTTTTTAATGGGGGGGGGGGGGGTGTAGAGGCCAGATTGCCGACAATTTATGCCTCCGATTGCCGACGACCAACGTCGACAAATTCAACTGTATAAAGCCCACGAGGCATGTTCAATTGTGTGCCTCTATTATATTTTCCTTCTAAATGATATTTGTTCACCTCACTTGCTGAATGTGTTAGCTTTTCGAAAACATTCTCTATCTAAATATAATACGAGCGAGCGCAGCGAGCGAGGAAAAATATACACTCTCTTTCGTAGAAGTGATAGTTCTTCATCAAACTACATGATGGGCTTAAAGATATCTAAATCATATATTTAGTCACCTCTCTCACATGATTCATTCGCTTTCAAAGACCATCCTAAATCGTAATATTATACGAGCGAGCACAGCGAGCGAGGAAAAAATCTATATACTCCTTATCATATAATCCTTTTCATGGTAGAAGTGAAAGTTCTTCATCAAAATACACGATGGGCCTTTAAGATACCTATTGTGATATATTTGGTCACCTCTCCTACCTAATCTATTTGCTTTCAAAGACCATCCTATATCTAAATATTATACGAGCGAGCGCAGCGAGCGAGGAAAAATATATATACTCTTTTTATAGTAGGTGATAACTCTTCATCAAAGTACATGATGGGCCTCGCTTTCCGAATTCGTTTGCTTTCCCCAAATCCATCTTGTATCTGAATATTGTACAAGCGAGCGTAGCGAGCGAGGAAAAATACTCCTTTTCATGGTAGAAGTGAAAGTTCTTCATCAAAATACACGATGGGCCTTTAAGATACCTATTGTGATATATTTGGTCACCTCTCCTACCTAATCTATTATTTGCTTTCAAAGACCATCCTGTATCTAACTATTATACGAGCGAGCGCAGCGAGCGAGAAAAAATATATGCACTCTTTTTTATGGTATAGAGGTGATAATTCTTCAACAAAATACATAATGGGCCCCAAAATATCTAAATCATATATTTGTTTATTTCACTTGACAAATGTGTTTGCTTTCCGAAAACATCCTGTATCTTAATAGAATACGAGCGAGAGCAGCGAGCGAGGAAAAATAGGCTCTCTTTCGTGATACCAGTGTTATTTCGTCGTCAAAATGCACAAGCAAATAAGCCGAATATGACTCTATTTGGGCACCTTACTCATCTTTCTTTTTTCTTTTCCCTCCTTCCTCTTCCCTCTCCTTTCTCTCTCTCTCTCTCTCTCTCTCTCTTTTTTGCCTACAGCGATCGCGAATTTTCCGACAAGAATTTTTAATGGGGGGGGGGGGGGGGGTCACACCCCCACACCCCCCTCTAGCGACGCCCCTGATTACAATAGAATTCTTTTATGTCATTCAAGATCTTTTGTTCATCTCTGATAATTTTTCCGTTAATCTCAAGGCAATCTATTTGTTTATTTTTTCCTTTTGCTTTTGCAAGCTGAAGAAAATATTTTGTTGACTTTTCACCTAATTCAAGCCATCTTGACCGAGATCTAACAAATAAGCCTTTGCACTTATATTCATACCATTTTCTATTTTTTGTCTCAAACACTTCATTTTATCTACATCATACGCAAATAAACCTTCATCTATTTTCTTACAAAAGCTATTATACTCAGTTTCCATACTGGCAATATGTTTCCTCCTTCTCCTATTGATATCAACTGTATATTTCATACTAAATTCTTTAATCTTAAACATTTCCCACTTAAGTTGTTTGTCAAGATGACTAAATTCAATATTAACCTTACGAATAATATGTTTTACATTTTCTTTATATACTTCGGCCGGTATTCTCGAAAGCTCACTAACCGGCCGAATCTTCAAGCATAGAATTATTTAGTTTCCAGCAACCATTTCCTCTGCTGTGTGCTAAAATCTTAAGTTTCATGGATACCCCGTTATGATCACACTTCAACACTGGTTTTATGTCAATTGAACAGATACCGGGATATTTTCGGCTCTGCCCCCCCCCCCCCCCCCCGATAACAGGCAGAGAATGTAAGAGATCGGGAACAGACAACTAACAATTCAAAGAAATGTCGGAGTTTCCGCGCTTTGCGCGGGAGGGGGGAAAAATCCCCCCTCACTGCACCCTCCCCGCTAGGGAGCACTATATTGGCGTAAATTCCGGGGGTGGGGGATCTATCATCCCCACTTGGGGAAGAAAGGGGATGGTGTGTACAAATTTCTCTCCATGCAGACACACTTTTTCAGGAAGACAATATATTTTAATTAATCACTTAGTAAAAATTCTGAATATCTTTCATAAACAACCATCATATTTTAGAATTTCTATTTGAATATGCTATTGAAAACAAAAAAGTGGCTATTTTGCCTCGCTTGCTTCGCTCACTCATCAAAATCTAAGGATTTCTATCCAAAATTGCGATCAAAACCGGAAAAGTGATTATTTTCTGCTCGCTCGCTTCGCTCCCTTGCAAAATAGATATAAAAATGTGAGTGAAAGGGAAAAAAAATCGTTAAAATTTTTTTCATCCCCCACTTCTCAAATTGGATTATGCCGGTGGAGCACTACCGTCCTCCTAAAATGCAGCCCTAGCTACGCCACAGATTCTAGACATAGACTACTTACCGTGCAATTTTGGGCTCTGTCCCCCCCCCCCCCCCCCCCTGATAACAGGTACCTGTTACGCCCCTGACTGACACGTACCACAAAGGTGATGGTAGATCTGTAGCATTGAGATTTTCATATCAGGATCGAATGTATTTATGTTTGAATTTGTATGCTCCTGCAAAGAATACACAGAAAGAGCATTTTTATTCATCACTATGTACATGGGTAAAAAAAGATTAGAAAACATATTATAGATTAGAATTATATTATAGCGGATGGGGACTGGAATTGTCTGCAGAACAAAAAAACTGGACACAAGCGGGGTGTCATAATACTTACCAAAAAAAGAACTTTGTAAAATTTCGAAAAAGTAACAACCTAATAGATGTGTGGAGGAAAATGTTTCCCGAGAGAAGACAGTTTACATGGCGACAGTTGTAATTAAACATTTATTCGAGGCTAGATTATTGGCTAATGTCAAATTAGGGGCCCCTCCTGACCGCCCCAACCACATAGAGCACGGCAGATGTGCATTTCCTACCATACTTTTGTCTGTAGATTACGGCTATGGCCATGAAAAGGGGGTATTTTTTTTGGCTAAGCTAACCCCCCCCCCTGGCTCCCGGATTTAAAGCCATAGGTAGAGGGAGCGAGTTGGCTCAGTCGGTAAAGCGTCTGCCTTTCGAACCAAAAGACCGTGGGTTCGAGTCCAGCCAAGGCGGATGACTGAAGCCTACGTTGTGTGTTATCGTGCCCCTCCCCTGTTTCATAGACGCAGGTTATGCTACAGTGGAAAACACTCCGTCCCTCGGATAGGACGTTAAATGGAGGTCCCGTGTAAAGGAGAGTCACCACCTTTGCACGTTAAAGATCCCACTGCACTATTCGTATAAGAGTAGGGGGAAACCCCGGTGTATGTGGTCCACCTGCACACCCCCAATCAGTGATATCGGGAGGAGAGACCCGAGGGTTACAGTGATTCAGTTCGCTTTTCCCCTCCCAGGCACAGGTGACGCCAAACCATTAATAATAATAGTGCTTTCTTACAAGCATAATTATGCATGTTTTATGAGTTACACAAAACAATCAAATAATCACACATGATATTTCAATAAAATATGGGAGTGTATATAATCTGTTAGAATAGATGCTTGTCAAAATCATTTGATAAATGGATGTAAACAATTTTAAGCAACAGTGTATATGTAGTGGGATGCAAATTTGGGCTAACATAGAGCTTAAAGGAGAATGCAACACAGACATCAGTGTGCTTCCAGTTAATGAAGAAGAACAAGAAGAGTAAACAATGAAAGTTTGAGCAATATCGGACAGTCTGTTCAAGAGTTATGAACTAAATCCTTATAATCGGATCCTTGAATTGGCAACTTTGCCAGCATCTGTGACGTCATCGTGGACAACTCTCCATTCATTCAGTGGCGTAACAACCGGGGGGCAGGGGGGCAGAGTGCCCTGAAGGATTTCAGCGGGAAAATCCACCAAACCACCGGGAGAAAATGAGAGGAAGAAAAAGGAAGGGAGAAAGGGAAAGGAAGAAGAAGAAAGGGAAAGAAAGAAGAAGAAAGGAAAAGAAAGAAGGAGAAAGGGAAAGAAAGAAGGAGAAAGGGAAAGGAAGAAGGAGAAAGGGAAAGAAAAAAGGAGACGAGAGAGAGGGAAAAGAGGGAAAGGAAAACAAAAAGGAAAGCAAAGTGAAACAAAAGAAATGAGGGAAAATTTAGTACCAAAACCCCGGAGTTTCCAGGGGCTCCCCGCAGTGGCTTTCCCTGTAGACCCCCATCAGGGGCCCTAAGCCAGGACCCTGGGACCCACCCGCTAAGGGCTTCGCAACGTGGTGCGGGCTCACCGCCGCATATTCTATTTCTAGACTTAGTTACCGGTAAATTTTCGGCTCTGCCCCCCCCCCGAAAACAGACAGAGAATTACACCACTGATTCTAGACTTAATTACCGGGAAAGTTTTTGCTATGCATATGCCCCCCCCCCCCATAACAGGCAGAGAGCGTAAGAAGAGCGGGAACTGACAGCGCAAAAACGCCGGAGCTTCCGCGCTTTGCGCGGGAGGGGGAAACTCCCCCTCCCTGCACCCTCCCCCTAGGGAGCACTACCGTCCTCCTAAAATGAAATCCTAGTTACGCCGCAGAAGATAGACTTTATTACCGACAACTAATAATTCAAAGAAAACGTTGGAGCTTGGAAACTCCCCCCTCCCTGCACCCTCCCCTCTAGGGAGCACTACATTGGCGTAAATTCCAGGGGGTAGGGGGATCTATCACCCCCACTTGGGGGAGAGGGGGATGATGTGTACAAATTCCCCCCCCCCCATGAAGACACACTTTTTAAGGAAGAAAATATATTTCAAATAATCAGTAAGCCAAAATTCTGAATATCTATCATAAACAACCACTATATTTTAGAATTTCTATTTGAAAATTCTATTGAGAACAAATAAGTGGTTATTTTTGGCTCGCTCGTCAAAATCTTAGGATTTCCATCCGAAAATGCGATTAAAATTGAGAAAAGTAAATTGAGAAAATAGATATGAAAATGTGTGTGACAGGGAAAAAAATCGTTTAAAAAGTTTTTCATCCCCCACTCCTCAAATTGGATTTACGCCGGTGGAGCACTACCGTCCTTCTAAAATGCAGTCCTAGCTACGCCACAGATTCTAGACATAGACAAGTTACCGGGAAATTTTGGGCTCTGCCCCCCCCCCCCCCCTGATAACAGGTACCTGTTACGCCCCTGCATTCATTTTGTACACAGAATTTAACATTTTCTTTATTTTCAAGAAAAATAAAAAAATTCTATTGATTTACTGTTTGGGTATGACATGGCTATATGAATTCTGCAAGCATTACGGGAAGAATTATGTGGATTCCTGACTTGAAATTTCGTATAAATTAATTTTTTTGAAAAATTATGTACAACATGTATTGAGAGTTGTCCACAATGACATCACAGATGCTGGCAACGTTGCCAATTCAATGATCCCCATAATAGGGATTTACTGAAACTTTCAAAATTCAGAACCCTTGAACAGATTGTCCGATTTTGCTCAAACTTTCACTGTTTACTCTTCTTGGTGATCTTTATTCACGAAGAGCACAATGATGCATGGGTTGCATTCAGGGGGCGGCATAGTAGGAAAAAGGGTGAGATTACTTGAGATATTTAGATAGTTGTTCTGTAGGAGTTTGGTATTGTTAATGAGGCAGGTGGGTGTCTGTCTGGGTATTTGGTCCTTATGCATTGGTAATTACAAGGTAATAACAAGATGGATTTGGGAAAGCAAACGAATTCGGCAAGCGAGGCCCATCATGTACTTTGATGAAGAGTTATCAGCTACCATAAAAGGAGTATATATATTTTTCCTCGCTCGCTGCGCTCGCTCGTATGATATTTAGATACAGGATGGTCTTTGAAAGCAAATAAATTAGGTAAGAGGGGTGACCAAAATATCACAATAGATATCTTAAAGGCCCATCATGTATTTTGATGAAGAACTTACACTTCTACCATGAAAAGGATTATATGATAAGGAGAATATAGATATTTTCCTCGCTCGCTGTGCTCGCTCGTATAATATTACGATTTAGGATGGTCTTTGAAAGCGAATGAATCATGTGAGAGAGATGACTAAATATATGATTTAGATATCTTTAAGCCCATCATGTAGTTTGATGAAGAACTATCGCTTCTACGAAAGAGCTGCGCTCGCTCGTATTATATTTAGATAGAGAATGTTTTCGGAAAGCTACCACATTCAGCAAGTGAGGTGAACAAATATAATTTAGAAGGAAAATATAATAGAGGCACACAATTGAACATGCCTCGTGGGCTTTATACAGTTGAATTTGTCGACGTTGGTCGTCGGCAATCGGAGGCATAATTTGTCGGCAATCTGGCCTCTACACCCCCCCCCCCCCCCCCATTAAAAAAAGTCTAGCGACGCCCCTGGGTGTAGGCCTACTTGAAAAGGAGTTTTGGAATATAGCGGGTAGAATAAAAGAGATTATGGTTTCCTATCATGCTTGGCCGCAAAAATTATTATTATAGCTCATGGATGGCGATTTTATATTCGAAACATGTAACATTGCATATAACTTGATGATTTAGAAACATCCTTAAGAAATCTTGCTGCATAATACTGAATAAAAGAAAGCTTATAAGCAATATCATTCTTTAGAAAATACCAGAGACTAATGCCATTATACATTCACATAAGTAAGCCTGTACAGTTATTTTGTTCACAGATACATGAGAAATGTGGAGGTTTTTCAAATAGCATCTTTGTCTGTCTGTTTTCAATATTTAAGCATTAAATGTTACAATAGAACGATTTCTTTTTCTCCTTGCCATATTTTCCCAACTGTATGCATGGATTGTATGTCCGGACAGTCGATTTAAAACAGTCATTTAAAGAAATTAACAAGCAATATTTCATAAATTTTATGACACTTGTGTTAGAAAATATTATA
>JAPZVO010002233.1:0-10242 GCA_029962745.1 Echinometra lucunter | reverse complement strand
AAAATCGACGTGGAATAAACGTTGAATATATAGAATAACACGGGATCTTCGTGTTTGATAATTAGATTGCTGACTTGAAGTTGTGATAATTTTGACACTCCCTTGTTGGGTCCGTGTACCGTACCGCATAGGTTAGCGAATGTCTGTAAACTAACGTAAAGTCTAACTGTTAAAGACAAAGTTCGAGGCTTGTCATGAAAGAAAGATTTCACAAGGCTGTGAATTACGACAGTGCGATTTGTGCTAGTCAAGGAGCAGCTTCTGGCTTCAAAGTTCGGGGATTCTCCGCTCAAATTGTCGTACTACTACCGGTCTTCGTAACAAAAATCGACCGGCAGAGGAGGCTGAGCAATGGCCTGGCCTGGGACAACGCAGGGACGGGTGGAATTCCCGAGCAGTAACTCAGATGAAGAGGCCGAGTACGACGACGTCGACCCTGCCTTCCAATAAACATCATGGATAGCCTCGAGCTGGTCCTGGCGAGGAACGGCGCATTACCACAGTCATGAACGACTACGGTGAGTCGAACCCGAGGGTAGAGTCTAGTGTTTAACCCATTCATGACAGGAATTATTTAAAACCTAATTTGATGAGCTTTTATTCTTCAAATTGGCAACACCATTTGTATTTTATTGCTACATTTTTCTTATAAAAATCATGTATCCGAAATGAATAGAAATTGACAGAAATTATGATGAGAAGTCAAAAAATTGCCAATTTGCAGGGAAAAACTGTGATTTTAAACTTTACATCGCATTGCCAATTTAAGGATTTCATGCTTATTTTCCTTTGAAAATTTTTCAGCATCAAACAACAAATACTGATGCAACCAAAATGGGCACAGTAGGGGGCCTACGTGTAGAGTTTTTCTCTTTCTGCTCAAGTATTTGGTAAGATTTTTAGAGCTCTGCGTCAGAAGTTATTTTTAGACCAAACCACAAAATGTGGACCCTGTCACAAATGGGTTAACAGATTAGCGGACGTTTTATGTAGGGCCTACAGGTTGGGTAGGCTAGGCCCATCTGGACAAAATCGATGAAAATAGTGAGTAACCGAGTTTGATTTGTTACTAATCAGCCTAACGTTAGGCCTAATGACAAGGTTAAGCCCTAGCCTGGAGTATTCACAAAGTATTTCAGAAATATAGAAATTGGCAATTGACATCATAAAACAAAAATATCGGTGGTGACCGTTGAAAGTCAACGAAAAGTTTGTGATCAGTTGAAGGACAAACCCTACCCTACCCTATATGGATTATGGGCTTGTATTTTAGTCTACTTGCGGCTATTTACATGGCATGATTAGTGTGTGTACGGTACGGTTAGGACTTAACGTTAGGCCTAGGTTGTTTGTTAAGCAGTTGAGAGTACGCAGTGAAAAGAAAAATAAAAAAAAAACCAAAAAAAAAAAAAAAACAAAAAAAAAAAAAAGCCAAAGTCCTAACGTTTATTAGTGCTCCATGGTAGTACCGTAGACTTGTTTTTTTTCTCGGTGCCAAGAGTAATATTAGGAATAGAAATGTTCAATCCTTCCATTTTGGATGGAGGAACGAGTTCATTGCGCTGAATGGTCAGCCTTCGTTCGAGTTGTTTTTATCGGGATTGAAGTAACAGTTCATATGATGCATTGTTTCAAATTCAGTTTTGAAAATATGAGAAAATTGCATTATTTTGTGCCACATCTATACAGTTTACACGTTTGAGTATAAAATAAATACCATGATTTATAGTATTATACCCGCCCCCTACGCGAAGGTACATACATGATGTAGGCCCTAGTTCATGCTAGTACGGTGTCTGAAAAACATTATTTTGCTTATTTCACAATAACATTAAATTTTCTTCCCGAATTTGGAAAATTATAACGGTTTGCAAGTCATCTTGTATTTTTATTTCTAGTGAGCCTTAAAACTTGTTTTTAGGGTCAAAAGTTGACCAGAATTTGCTCTTTCCATACATTCCAATATGAGATGAAAATTAATTCAGATCACACTTTTATTTCATGATGAATTTGCCCCCAAATTGTGTCAATTCCGCCCCCCCCCCCTTGAATCGCACGCTTTTTAGCTGACACTTTTTAGTGTGACTTCAGACGCACTAGGCCTACATATCGGCTGGATGCTGATGGGATATTAATTAAAAGTGGATTTTAATAATTGAATATCATTCTGTCACATAAAATTAGAAATGAATAGACTTATAATTGCCGGTGAAATTTTCTTGGTTCAGCGGATGTTGTAAAGCCCTTCATTGAAACGTATGTTACAAGGGGAGTGGGGTGATAGTTGAAAATCGTCACAACTTTATGGGAGCATTTTGCTGAAAAGAAAGGAACCGTTTATACTTATGAAGGGGGTAATGTTAATTTTAACGAAGATCGGGCCGAACGCATTAAGGAAAAGGTGCTTGATATCCTAGAGAGGCAAGGCTGGGCTTGACAAGAGACATGATGTACAAATAATAGATAAGAAGAATAAGGGTGCGAAAGACCTAATTCTGGAAGAATGGTAAGGTTGGTTTTTCGTAGGCGAAACAAACGAATTTAGTTGGTAAGGGCTGGAGAGGAGGATGAATATTTGATAGTAAGCGTATGCGGTCACATGTTTTAGAATTTCAAACGCTGCCCAAGTCTTCTTTGCTTGTTTGATTTAACAGAACCAGCCGGTTAACCGCGTGGCGCGGTTCGGAGACTCAGTCAGGCGCTGGGGCCGAGGGCGGAGCCGAGCATGAAATTGGCCGAGGCTACCATTACTTGTGTTCAACGTACACGGCATACAAATGGCTTAGAGGAACTTTCCCAGTAACCGGCGAACATCTGGTTGACGTGGTGGATGGTTTGGGAGACTTGCTTTTAGCATTCAATGGTTGGCCAGTATGAAAGCCAAAAGAAGTGGTAAGGCTACATATATACCAACGTCTCCATTGCATAGCTCTAGGTCTGCATTCGATAATTCGCAACTACGATAATAAAAGCTCTTTTTCTCAATATCTTGGAGGCCGGTGGGCTACAGTGGATTTCATCATGGAGTACATGAAAGGGAATAGACTCGTTAACTCAGGAGTTTGAATATATGACAGTTGCCACCCGGAACTCCAACAAATTTGGCAGGCATCACTAGGGATGATGATTGGTGAGGCAAGGACTGCCGTGAGGTGCAGAATGTACACATGCAGCATCGGTCATTTTAAAATAATGTACACGTATGCATGTCGAATGCAAGAAAATCATAAGTTATATGGGTGAGCGTTGACAATATTTGTTAAGCCTTCAGAAGGTTTTTTGATTTCTATCCGAAGCCTTTGCTCGAGATTGTGCACGAAATCAGTAATAAGTCATATCGACGGGCGATATGCATATGTGTCTCATTAACCCATTCGTGACAGGAATATTGAAAGCCTAATTTGATTCACATTTATTCTACAAAGTTTGCAACACCAACATTTTTATTTCATTGCTACACTATTCTTTATTTAAACGTCATGTAATCCTGAAATGATATAAATTGACAGGAATTATAATGATAGCCGATTTGCAGGGGGAAAACGGTTGATTTTTAAATTTTCTATCACACTGCCAATTTAAGGTTTTTTAATGCTTATTTTTCCTAAAAAAAAAAAAAAAATAAATAAAGAATAAAAAAATCAGCATCGACGACGAATATTGATGTGCAAACCAAATGGGCACAGTTTGTGTAGAATTTTTTGCTCTTTCTGCTCATTGTATTTGGTATAATTTTTAGGGGCTTTGCATCAAAAGTTATTAGGTCAAACCACAAAATGTGGACCTCGGTCACGGATGGGTTAATCCATAAATATCTCAATATGGAGACAATTGCCGGTGGAGTTGAGCTATAGAACAATCCATCCCAATTATCAATGGTGTTGGGGGGGGGGGGGGGGGGGGGGGGTGCATTGTGAGAAGTTTTTTCTTATATCCTTGAATAACTGCCTTGGGGCTCATATTCTCCCACTAGAGTTTTTTTGCTAACGAAGGCAAAGTGATAGCCTATTTGGGCACCCGGTTTACACTAATAATAATAATAATAATAATAATAACAATACTAATAATAATAATAATAATAAAGTTCTTAGCAGTATGTTTGGGGTTCGTATTACATTCAGATGAATCCTCATTTCCCGGCAGAGATTCCAGCACTAGTTCCGTTTCTTGGTTTGAATATTGAATTTTTAACATGAATGCAATATTAGTGTGAAGTTATGAACCGGTATGGTCAAATGATACACGTGGAAATTGGACACTGAATAATATTAAACGAAAACCATGGTTTCCGTGCTCTTTTTTGCCACAACAGCGAATTGATTATTAGTAGGCAATATTGATGGGTTGTATGCAAAAGAGCCTTTCGATAGATGGGATTCCGAATGGTTAATTCATATTGCTGATATATATGTTCGGCATCTCTTAGCTAACCCCCCTTTAGGCTGGTAAGCAAAATGTGGTCTCAAGAGTTTAGTATGATGTTCAGTGGAAATGTTTCAGGTTCCGCGCACTATTGAATTTCTAGTATATGAATCGAGTTGAACTATAAACAATTGACTGTTGAGGCTCAAATGGTAAAAATTTCCGTTCTGATGGAAGTGTAATTCCGGGTGTAGTTAAGGGTTGGCATTTATAGTAGATCGTAATAAAGAAAGGGTTGGCGAATGGGTGTTAATCCCATTACTATGATATTCCAAGGTTTAGGGGCAGTTTTTGTTCTCAGAGGGGTCACGATTTGAAGAAGTAAATCGTTTATGTTTATTGGGTATAGTTTAGTGTTACTAAATGACAATAGCATTGGGCGGGGGGCTCTGGAGATATTGCCAACAACAGAATCCCGGTCAGGTATGCGGAATGGCTGTAATAGGCGATGATAGATCTTTTAGCAACATTTCAGAATTATAACCTTTTTAAGGTTACATGTACTGTATGTTTATACTGACGAGTTAGCCTGTGTGGTGCATGGGGTGGTTATTACGCAGCGTTACGTGCTGTGGTAATTACGCCCCATAAAGGGTCGGTTTTAGGTTATTTTTGGAAACGATTGGTCTGATTGTATGCAGGATGGTTTTCAAACTCAACGGTGATTTAACGTTGGTGTAATGTTGTATGCATACCTGTTGATCCACAGTTCATATTGTTACAATTTCAAGTGTTTAGCCTGAATGGTGTTCAGGTGGTTGTTGGGCCCTATACACACTGTACGTTTCAGGAAGGCACAAGTTGCCTTATATCGTGCAGCATGGTATTGCCAGTAACGAATCTTATCAAGAGTAAGAAAAAAAAAAATAAAATAATAATAATAATAATAGAAAAAAATAATAATAATAATAAAATAATAAAATAAAGAATAAAATTAATTACAAAAAAAAAGAAAAGAAAAAATATATAAATAAAATAACATGAAATAAAATAAAGAAATAAATAGATGAATAAATATATTCAAATAATGGAAATGATTAATGGAATCAGTTGGAGAAGGAGGACCTGATCCATGAGTAAATGGACATTAACTTAGGTATATGATGTTAGTAGGCTCGTAATGACACCGTCCGTATTCGTGAATTCATTTGTTAAGATCGTAATTTGCCTCCAATCGTTGCAGCGTTAACAGGCACTTTAGTGATACGTTGTTCATAATTCTTTAAAATATAGTTATGGGATATCCATGGTTACGTTACATGTGGAGAGATAGTGAGATAATGTACCTCTTAATATGTGTACAGATGTTTTAAGATCGATGAGTATTATTCACAACACGGCACTTTATTACACGTATATGCTGTGGTAAATGCAGCATCAGAGCTTTAGAAGCGGTTATACAATTCTAGTTCAACAGGTGGAATTGCCCCTGCAATGATGTGATATTATTTCTGAATTGGATAATTTTGACGGAAGAATGGATGAAGAATTAATTGAGTCAGGCTGTGCATATATTTTATATGTATACATTTCAGGAAAGTGGGGTGGAAATAGAAATCTCCTTATAAGGAAACACCTGAGATTTGTTCGCAGCTAAAAGACTAGATGTAAATTGGTTGAGGTCTGATGAGGTTTATGGAGCCCCCTTTTTGGG
Source organism: Echinometra lucunter (assembly GCA_029962745.1). Taxonomy (NCBI): domain Eukaryota; kingdom Metazoa; phylum Echinodermata; class Echinoidea; order Camarodonta; family Echinometridae; genus Echinometra; species Echinometra lucunter. The sequence continues at coordinate 4,166 of JAPZVO010002233.1, read as the reverse complement.
TCGCTATAGCCTCCCCATAATTCTTATGAATGCTTCATATTCACAATTATCACAATCCCAGTTTAGGGTGGTTTATTGTGGTGGTCAAAGTAAGGAAAATAGAGTATTGCAAGTTTACGAAAGGTTGTGATAAGGCAATACAGCTAGGGAAATGTGCACTAATATGACGGAAAATTGATAAGCACGTATAAATATGTATGGCAGGGTTTCCTGCGGTACCCTGGTACATTGGGCCGCAGAGGTTACAAGTTGGCGAATAGTAATTGGTTGGTTTCAACCTTGTTGGAAATTTTTTATATTGAAGTACATGTATATACACAATGAAACCGTGTTCTTTGGCGGCGAGCCATTTCATTTGCTCGTTGGCGGAATTTATCAATTTGGGCCTTCATCACACTTGCATATATTAGTAAGGAGTTATATTAGCATTGGTAACAATTGTAATTTCAGGAGCCTCGCTCGTTTCTACATGCGGGAGGGCCGGAGTCCTGGAAGGAAGTGATGGGGCCGGGTTGTTAAGATGTTTGCTGGAATCGTTGAGGAGAGTTGGAATGGGTGGTGCACCCAGGTTGCATAAGAACTTCCCCGTCTGATCGGGCATTCTTTGACGGCTAGCAAGGGGGGCTCGTGGCAATGCAGGGGGGACATTCGTTTACGGGAGGGGGCTTCTAGCCATGGTTTACCCTTCCCTGGCTACACACTTGGATTTCACATATTTTGACTTTAAGGTTTATGTATGGGGTGCAGATTTCCTCATTCTTCACATAGATTCCAGCACTAGTTCCGTATTGGTGTATTGGTGTTGGTTATCCAAATCTTTGTGTAAGACATTTACAATACTGGCGTAAATTTATGTACTGCCATGGTAAAATGATAAATGATAAAATGATACATGTACCTGTACAGAAGACAGTGGTCAATGGTAAATAAAAGCCACGAAAAATGCATAATTGGAATAGTCTGACGTTTACTCATTTATCAGGCGTGAATAATAAATTTTAAAGAGTTGCAAAACGATTTCAAAAAGATTTATACACGCCTGATATCCCGTTTGTCTTTTGTTTTGGTCGTTGCAGACTATTATGACGAAACAATGAATTCGTTTACATTTTCAGCAGGAATTTGGTGCCTCTAGAAAAGGCGCGCTTTTTGATGGCGCGTTTCCGAATGCGCGCCACTTTTGCACACGGAGCGCAAACATACGCTTATGGACGCGCGTGGAGATCGAAATTGAGTCATTCTCTCGTGGCTTTTTGTCGGAGCAAGACGTGTAGATTGGGACAATCAAAAATCCCCACCACCATCCCCAATACCACCGCCTGTGTAGTGCATGTATCAGGTTTTTGCAAGCAAAAAGTATTTGTACCAATGGTTCTGGATGTGCAATGAATAAGTTGTGACTTGTATGTTAACGGTGTTATTTCATGGATTAGAAAGCGGTTAGATGCACGTGGAATATAGGCAATGCCTGGAGGTTTTAACAATCGAAGAGATAGGGTACAATGGGAAATCAGTTTAATGATATTTGATATACATCATATTAAGTTTGAAGTTAATATAGTTGAGAAAGATTATTTGTCCCAGCTCTTTATACAATTAGGTTTTTGTTGGTTACCTATGTTTTTTAACCAGATAGTGACATTCTTGATGTAACAGGGTATCCCGATGGTATTAAGAACCTACTTATTCATCGAAATTTATTGTTTATGCAGAGGTTTTAGAGTATACAGTGGTCGTGGTCATGCAATTTTTTGATAAATACACGATAATTCTCGGATGTGGAGCAAAATGCTTGGTTGCACTGAGTATCTGCGTTTTAAGAGTGGCTTCGCAGTCGTGGGCCGTGAGGGAATTTTGTCCCATTGGGTTTTCGCCCTCACCTCATCCGATGGTAGGTCATGGTGTGACCTCGGGGGGGGGGGGGGGGGGGTGCCTACACGTGCAATGGTTACAATTTATGCTAGACGTTCACGTGTTTTATACATTGCAATTGTTTCATGATATATGAATAAGTTTTGTATTGAAGCCAGGTTGGTGACCTAGGCGGAATTTATCAATTTGGGCCTTCATCACACTTGCATATATTAGTAAGGAGTTATATTAGCATTGGTAACAATTGTAATTTCAGGAGCCTCGCTCGTTTCTACATGCGGGGAGGCCGGAGTCCTGGAAGGAAGTGATGGGGCCGGGTTGTTAAGATGTTTGCTGGAATCGTTGAGGAGAGTTGGAATGGGTGGTGCACCCGGGTTGCATAAGAAACTTCCCCGTCTGATCGGGCATTCTTTGACGGCTAGCAAGGGGGGCTCGTGGCAATGCAGGGGGGACATTCGTTTACGGGAGGGGGCTTCTAGCCATGGTTTACCCTTCCCTGGCTACACACTTGGATTTCACATATTTTGACTTTAAGGTTTATGTATGGGGTGCAGATTTCCTCATTCTTCACATAGATTCCAGCACTAGTTCCGTATTGGTGTATTGGTGTTGGTTATCCAAATCTTTGTGTAAGACATTTACAATACTGGCGTAAATTTATGTACTGCCATGGTAAAATGATAAATGATAAAATGATACATGTACCTGTACAGAAGACAGTGGTCAATGGTAAATAAAAGCCACGAAAAATGCATAATTGGAATAGTCTGACGTTTACTCATTTATCAGGCGTGAATAAATATATATATATATATATATATATATATAGCTAAAGGGTCAGACAACAATAGGGTTAGGATTAGGTGGACACCAGAACAAAGAAACAAGGATGTCCAACTAACATGCCTAATGTGGACATTAAGGGTTTATATATATATATATATATATAGAGAGAGAGAGAGAGAGAGAGAGAATAATTCCCACGTGTTGGATGATTAATAATGTAGACAGTAATAACTTCAAAAAGAGTCGAAGATACGCCATGTGTAAATCCAACATTAGCTTTTATTGTTCAGAATTTTCGGCCCGCCTCGGGCCTTCCTCAGTGTTAACAGTTTAATGTATATATATATATATATATATATATATATATATATATATATACATTCATGTACATATTTAATGAGCATTTGGCCAACTCATGGAAAAGATCAATCCCCTTCTCTTTTTGCTATCCACCACTGAATATACCATTATCTAACGATTCATGACGATTCTTAGTATCTATTTTGGTATCGAAGCTGCTCATCTAAAAAATGTGGTTGAACTCATGAACATGATTATCGTTTTAAGGATATTTATATCCTTAGAACGATATAAAACAGCCCCCAAATATTCGATAATGCTATATTTCACAACATACATCTATCCCTCTATGCAGAAGTTTAATAATAAAAAAAGGAAACCGCTACGCCCAACACTTTTTTCTTCAGGATGACTAAATATTGCATTTCGTCAGTGAGAACTTCTAAAAAAAATTGTAAACAAATTTCCCTGCATTACTCCCAATGGAACCATCGGGATTCGAACTTTCAGATTTTTCTGACCTGTGATTTTCATTACAGATCGAGCATACGATCTCTAACACTGGGAGTAATGCCATTAAATTTGTTCACAAATTATATATTCCTCCCATCAAGTTTCTTCATTTACTTCTAAGAACATGTTATCAATTAAATGAAGAACATGACAGAACACATTATCTATAGCAACTTCTGTTCGTTTCTTAATTCAAACCTGACACTTCTGCACAATGTTGATTCAGAGCTCTTTTCTTCCTGTTTTATTCAGTTATGAAGTGCATGGAGGGATAGCGCAGTTATCATATGCTATGTAACATTTATCTTTATTATCATTTGCAGAAACCACTGTAAAGGACAATCAAGATCAGAGTATGGAGAAAGACGTTTGTCGGTGCCAACCAGGTAGATAAATAATCATGCCATTTTCAGATAAAATTTATCAAGGAAGAGCATTCTTAATTATTTTCTCATCAAAACAGGCAGAATTTATGGACTGATGCAAAAATTAGCAATCTGATAACAAAGTTAAGTTTGCTTGTTCTTAAAAACTTATCCCTTAAGTTTCTAAAATTGAAAGGGACATTTTTTTTTTTGGGGGGGGGGTGGGAAGGCTCTATTAGTCGATCATATTTCATAATCAGTGTAAACAGGAATAGCAAACACATTCTTGCAATACCAGGTCTTGGCGTTTTCCATTAATACCTTCTCCAA
>JAPZVO010002231.1:0-10250 GCA_029962745.1 Echinometra lucunter | reverse complement strand
AAGTAAATATTGACAAATTACAATGACAATAAAACGAGAGGGAAAGTGGAAAAAAAAAAAACAAGAGAAAAGATAAATATTTCAAACATCTTTTTGCAGTACATAAGATTTGAATAATGATAACAAAGGACATGATTTAAGCTCACATGAAATGCTGTTCCAGCATTTTGAACCAATGAATATAATTGTAGTTCTCGAAAAGTTTGATTTTAATAAAGGTCAATGTATATCCCACTGAGCCCTAGTACTGTACGAATGAATTGCATTATTTTTAAATAAATAAATCATTAAATTTGATGACAGTAATGGTGGCTTCTTGTAAAGTGCTCAGGTCCATCATGCTCAAGGCACTTCAACATTATTACCTCTGTTATAGCCTATATACTGGGTCCCCCTTTACATCTGGGTGGAGAGTGGCGAACATGGATTAGTGTCCTGCCAAAAGACATACATGTCTGTCTGAGATTTGAATCTTTAACCCTCTGCTTGAGAGTCAAATGAATGAACCACTATACCACAATATTTCCACATCTAAGAAAACAAACATAGGAGCATGGAATACAAGAAAGTACAAGCACTACAATGACGAGGCTTTGAACCGAGGATTTAAAGCCCACTTTTAAAGCTCAATTCTATCTAATCTCCTATAACACCTTTAGCTGATTGTCCGAGTTGAAACTTTAGTCTAAAATGGAATAAACGCAGCTACGCATGCATACCTGTGTGTATGTGCCTAGGAAGTCATAGAAGTTACTGATGAGATGATCACGAGCATTGGGTGCTACATCCATTCCAACCTAAACAACAAATAATTGATGAAGACTGATAATCCTGAGGAGCAAGCAATCAACAACAATAATAATAACAATAACACACAATGACAATAATAATAATGCAAATAAGAATATCTGAAAAGAAATTTACATTTCTTCGCAAATTTTGACATAGCTTAAAGGTAAATAGAATATACAATGTGGGTCAAACTCATGGACTTTACTGGTCACATTAACAGTCTTACCCTGCACAAGTAGGCTCTCGCGTAGATGGCTACAAGAGGGTCACCAATACCTCTCATCTGATTGGTTAGTCTCAGCAATGCTTGTGAGTACTCCCTGGTAAAGAAAATCTCATAGAATTAACGTTTCATCTAATGTATTAACTTAATAACTCTTTCTTATGGATTTCCTTATGGAGTGCTTACAATGTCATTGTCATAGACATTTAGTAAATTTACTAGACGAAAAGCAGCACCCGCAGATATTATTACGTGAATGGCATTAGGCCCCGCCTCTATCGGATCATTCGAAGGGGCCAATAAGCACTATGATATCGATAACACTGTTGCATTATTCATATCTAATGCGCGTATCAGTTTTATTGTGACACTTTGATTTAATGCGTGTTTGTTGCGCATTTGTTGCACTTTTATTTTGGATTTATTGTGCATGTGGTTAGCTGATGGGTGCAATGTTTAATACCTTGCACAAATGCACCCTACTCATTGGAAGCATCGTACAAAATGAATTATTAATTTTTTATCATGAATATTAATGGGCACTTAGGTTGGCCTTCTAATGAATTTGGACAAAATGGTGGAGCTTTAGGGGCCTGGTCATTGTACTAGTCATTGGAATTTAATTTGGATTCTGCACTTTACAGTCCATACTCTCATTCCACTAGGATGCATTCCATTCAGTTACCATTTTACAGGAACATACAAGCTATCACACTAACATTCACATCGTATGGAGTACTCATTCAACACCTGAGAGGAGGGAAGTAATGCAGGTAAAGACATATAGGATATTATACAACTCACTCCTAGATCCTAATCAAATGACTAGTTGAGTGCAATCTTGTGTGATTTATTTCTTTAGTCTATCACAAGTTTTTTTCTTTTTGTGATAGGAGTGTAATAGTTTACAGTCCTACTAAACGTTGTTGGTTTTGTTGTTTTTCTCTTTTAATTTTTTTGTGTTGTTTTATATGGCAAGGACATTGATGTGCGTACTCTATGTGCGCATACTACTTGGAAGCGCATTACACTTTAACCCATTCGTGACTGAGGTCCACATTTTGTGGTTTGGCCTAGTATCTTTTGATGCAAAGCCCTAAAAATCATACCAAATACATGAGCAGAAAGAGCGAAAAATTCTACACAAATTGTGCCCATTTTGGTTGCGTCAATATTCGTTGTTTGATGCTGAAATTTTTTTAAAGGAAAACAAGCATGAAAATACTTAAATTGGCAATGTCATAGAAAGTTTAAAATCACCACTTTCCCCTGCAAATTGGCAACTTTTTGACTTCTCATCATAATTTCTGTCAATTTATATTCATTTCAGATACATGACGTTTTATAAGAAAAATGTAGCACTAAAATGAAAATGTTGGTGTTGCCAATTTGAAGAATAAAAGCTGATCAAATTAGGCTTTAAATAATTCCTGTCACGAATGGGTTAACTGGGTTGTGCTTATTGTACGTACGTCACACAAGAAAGCAAATGGTGGTTTCCATGACTTTGCGAATCTTTGGGTAAGTAAAGAAAAAAAGTTTGTAGAATAGATCTATTTTTGTTTTTATTTTATCAAATAACAGGATCTAGAAGAGTTGTTGCATAAAACAAATGATGCATGTCTTCATTCGTTCATTATACGATCTATCCACTCTCATTGAGGCTGTTTACATCTATCGCATGAAGCCGTTAAGCTGAGTGCGGATAGATGCACACAGCCTCAACTCGAGTGCAGATAGATTGTATAATGAACTCATGCGCATGCATCGTTTGTATTACAAAACAGGCTTCTCATACAGTACACAATTTCAAACCTGCACGTGGAATGAGCTACCTTCATTATTTCTGTTCAATGGAATGAATGTTTAATTGCATTTTATTTTCAATCACTCTATAAATGTCAACTGATATTGCTTTCCTTTCTTCTACAACCTTGCATAGAAATTTGAACAATACTTTTCCACTTACCCTGATGTCAGGAAGCTGTAACATTTCAAGATGGCTGTCTCTACATAACTGAGTGTTTGGTGTCAAGGAACAAAAATGTTATGCAGACAAACAATGAAACATTAGGCCACTTATGACAACAAAAATAAAAGCAATGGCATCTCTTATAGGTTTCAAGCAAAAAGAAAGGGAAATCTAAATCTTACATCATAGGTAAACCACCAGAAAATTGCACTAAACAATAAAGACAAATAAAGACTGACATCAGACAGACACTTTGTCCAACTTTGTTCAACCTCAAGAATCAAACCTAGGACTTCTCCTACAGGATTCAAGAGCCCTCACAAATATTCCATAGTACTTGTATCTGAGGCCGGCTCAGCCGAGACCAAGACCGAGACCGAGGCATGGCTGTCTGAGACCAAGACCGAGACCGAGATATGGCTATCCGAGACCGAGAACGAGACCGAGACCAAGAACACTAAAAAATGTACATTTTTTTGCGTGTGTTTAAATTTCACCTGTTTAATTTGCTTTGACCACTTTGGGGTCTTTATCTAGACCTTTTAATTGTTCATTAAAGTATTTGAGCCATGTATATTTCTGGATTCTCCCCCTGATTTTTTTGGGTTTTTTTGTGGAAAACTGAATCATTTGAATAAGAATGACTAAGGCTAGCAAATTAGCAAAAACAATCATAAGTCAAGACATCAAGTCATCAACAGACTAATTATGTAAGTTTACGAGGTACTGAAGCAACTAAACCAGCTTCAGGCAGAATCATTCATGTTGGCATAATTCACGCAAGACCCAAGCAGAAGGGTTACAAAGTACACAATACTAACAAATACACCATACACCGCCATTCATGTAAAATACAACTTGAGCAACTGCCCAATTTACTGTGCCGGCCCATTTACTCAATTGCGAAAGTAAATGCTCTGGAGGGAGCGAACTACTGGGTATGGAGCGCACCACAGAGTTACATATAAATTTATTATATGCTCACACAGTCCTGTGACGTTTTTTTATGACTGGAGCGAGGAAATTGAGCGGCGGTTTCTCCCCAATCCCCGAGAGTTCCTAAATGATATTTGGGCTGGCAGAATGAGTGAAAAAAACCCCCAGAGAACGAGAGATTGGTTACTGCCTCACTCAGGCCTCGAGCCGAGACATCGAGACATAAGCCTCCGAGGCCAAGACATCAGGCTCCAAGACTAAGGCCGAGGCAAAAACGCAATTTTCGGCCTCAAGACCGGCCTCGAGGACGAGGCACACCTTGAGGCATACAACACTGCTTGTAACATCCATCCGTCATCAAGGATACAGTCTTGGAATGAGCTCTCGAATGGATGCTATCTTGAAGAACCAGTTCCTACAGGTTTCCTTGGCCGAGTTGGGCACCTGCTCTGGAGTGAAGTTGACAGGAAGGACCTGGGGAGTGTTGCTTCCAGGAGGCAGGTATGTTGACTTCTTGTGGATCCTGTCGTACACAAGACGACCTAGTTTGGACAAGAAAGAAGCAAGCGCTATGAGAGATGTTTACAGGTAGGGAGGTTAATGGAAGTATTGGTAAATCCTCAGATGCCTTATAGCCCATGCATAGTTCCGGCATATACCCCCCCCTCCTCAAAAAAAAAAAAAAAAAAAAAAAAAAAAAATCTCCATCACATTTCAATGCAATCCAATCTGAGAACATACAGGCTGAGCACCAATATCTAGATGTCTAATCAAAACATTGATGATACAGAAGAATTATTCATGAGGGAATGATTGCAGTAATGGCTAGTTTTATGCAACTCAAGTCTCAAGTTGACTATTGAAACTAGACCACAGATAACAAGAACAAAAGTAATGAAGGAGACAGCTCCACAACACAGATGCAGAAAATAATAATAATAATAATAATAATATGCAACATTTATATAGCGCTTAATACAAATGTTTCTAAGCGCTGCATATCATTACCCCGGCTTCAGCACGGCTACCCTGATCGGGTGCTCGAGCATTCAAGGAATTTCTTCCTACTGGGTACCCATTTACTACACCTGGGTGGAGAGTGAGAAAAGAATCCGGCCCCTGGCAACAATGTGTTTGAGGCCTCCTTTGTGGATGCACATTGCAAATTTGTGGGAAATGTTCATAAAGGTAGAACCATGGATTGTTTTCCATTCTTTCTTGCTTTAAAAAAGGAAAAGAAAAACATAACCAAAATCAGGGTATAAGTATCCCGACAAGAGTTAAGCGACAATTTCCTTTGCAGTCCGTGCTTACCAAAAGTGTCAAGTATGTCTGTGATGAGAACAAACTTGCTTGGATAGAACTGGATCACTGAGATGTCAGCAAGAAGTTTGGAGCACTAAGATGAGGGTATAAGAGCACAAACATGAGATACTGTGACTTGAATGTTGGACATGCTGCGAGGAGAGATCTCAGCATATGGCATATTGCATTAGTACAGTCCAATTACACTTTTAGATAAACCAGCAACCAAACTGTTTGGTGTTATGCATGTATCTTTACACATTTCATGTAGCACAGCAATATAAATCTTACCTGAATATAAATCTTAACCTGTAGAACACTAAGCCCAAGATAACTCGGGCTAGGGTTTTGGGAAATGTGTGTTATACTGAAATCAAATCATGCGCAATGGGTTAAGAGCTTTTACTCGTCTAGATCCCAAGCACTGCAAAGATCCAGCCTGAGGTTAAATTCTTCTATATAAAATCAGACTATGCTTTAACATAAGTCTAGACATCCAAAAACCTTGAACATCCTATGCTCATCTCTAAATTTCACTACATTTTGCCAAGCTAACTGAGGGAAATGTTCCATCTTACCTGAATGGCAATCTTGAGAGCTTTGACCTTCTGATCTAGATCCCAAGCATTGATTAAAGCCTGGTTAAGCTCCTCAATACGATACACATATTCCTGCTGGCTAAGGTTTAACATCTCCTTTACAGAACCCTATGGAAGAACAAGGACCAGAAGAGGAATTCATAACGAAATTCTGGCTAAAAAAGTAGTTTTTAAAAAAATATTCCTGTAACTAGACACTGATTTGCTGATCACTGGACATTAAACCCTAACACTTTGACATTTTGAAAAAATACGTTAAGAAGATTCTCGTTACCTCTTCAAAATCATCGAGTTGTTCCAGTCTGTTCTTGACTTTGTCTGTGACTGTGCCTTGGACAACCTGGGTTTTCACTGTCACTGAGGTGAAGATGAAATAGAATGTTGGCATAATAAAAGACAATATCAGATGTGAGAGCAATGCTATTTAGAATGCATACAGATGCGACAACAAACAAAACAAAAGTAGCTATAACAGTATTATCAAATTCATCACAAATTGACCATATTGTCATAAATTCACAGACAATCAAAAGCACTGCACACAGATGTAGGTACTTGGGACCACACAATCCGGTGACATCAGACTTTTGTCCAAACTGTTTCTAATCATACTCAAATACTGTAACATTGCATGGGCAATCCTATTTCACTTAATATATATAGTAATCAACCTTCTCTTTAACTGAATAAAAAACTCACCCTTTTCTCGATCAGCAGGTGACAGAAAACTCTGAGACAAAATAAAGAGTTATAAAGTCATCAACATACAATAACAATGGATGAAAATGGTTTCCTGCTCCTTTATCTTGGAATAAAAAAAATTAATCAATTTCCTTAGAATACTCTGAGCAATACTGTTATAAACATTCCAGTATGAGAATTAAATAAAGAACTCAACGAATGCAAAAAAAAAAAAACCAACCATGTGGTATAAACACAGGAAATCCTCTCTGTTATCTCACTGCTATCCCCGGTGGCATCAACCCTGTATACAAAGGCGTAATGCATGCTCGTTCTGAGAATTAAAAAAGACCCCTATTTCGCGTGCTTTCAAGGACAAGTTTTGAAAATTTACCCCCTATTTTGCGGAAAAACAAGGACAATTTCACTTTAAAAAACCCCTTTTTTACCAATTCAAGGAGAGTTTTTTAAAAACATACCCTATTTGTGCAAAACAAGGACATTTGTCCAGGGACAATTTTAAACTTATAATCTGTCCGATACTTATATTTGATCGTAAAATCACTCCCTCACAACAAAATTGAAACACGCATGGAATTTGTTGTAGTATTATGCCATGTACCTGCACTTTATTTACACCATAACAGCATATTCCAGCACACTGCATCAGAGTCAAGTATACAATGTATAGTCTCATCTTCACAAGGGTACTTCAAAATGACCCAGTATCTCACCTTGCAACATTGCATTAATGATACAGTATCCTGGCAGTATCTTTGTACATGTACAACTCTGTATGCTGAATCCTTAAATCTACCATAAGGGAATTTTCTAAAGTACATGTACAGGCCTCGAATTTCATAAAATTTGGGTCACGGCCTTTTTTGAGAGGGCACATATCCTCTCAGAGGGGCACATATCCACTCAGAGGGGCACCAAGGCCAAAATGGGACCTGACCAACTCGTGCCACGGCACAATGCATAAATGCGCGTTTACGCTTTGTCCACCATAGTTCATTCATGCTTCTCACTTATAATTACATACGGTGGCAGTATTTTAGGGGTTGAAGCGTAGCTAGAATTTGATTTTAGGGGGGGGGGGGTGGGGTGGGCAGTAGTGAGCATGCAAGGTGTGCAAATTAAATATTGAGCATACAAAGTGTACTCCTAGGGGGAAGGGTGCAGGGAGGGGGGAGTTTCCCCCCGCGCTTGCGCGGAAGCTCTGAAGTTTCTTTTCATTCCTTGTCTGCTCCTGCTCTTCCTACGTTCTCTTACCCTTTTTCTTCCCTCTGATGCTTTTTCTTTCTTTCAGGGGTGTGAGTGACCATAAATAACAGAGCTGAAATCACAAAAGCTCCTATACTTTTGTACAGAGGAAGTGCACAAAAGCTGACATTAAGTTGAAAAAAAAAAAAAAAAAAAAAGCTGAACTCTCACACCACCCCTGTTCTTTCTTTTTGCTTTTTTTTGTGTGTGAGACTGCACTCTGGCTATATGGATAAATCATGTAATTCCAATTTGAGATTATGGATGAAGCTAAAATGAGAAATGAGAGTGGACAGAATCATAGATCATCATTAAGCATTTATCACTTGATGAATTTTTAATTGGGGGTGTTCATTTTTTTCCTTCTCATCCCTTCTCCCCTTCCTTTCTCAATAAAAATTGTTACTGTTAAAGAATAAGCTGGTGAAGGTGTGTGGTGCTTTGTGGAGTGAATGCAAGAAAGCAAACTCAAAAAATAAAAATGGCCTCAGGCTCAGAGGCAGCACAGAAGAGAAAATGGTCCCCTTCTTTATTTATTGGATTGTTGTTAATGTCATTACATAATCTTAAGCAATGAATGTCCAGAAAATAATATTAGCATCTCATGTAAACCAAGCAAAAAAAAAAGGTTTACATGTTTAATTGAGTACACACTCAGTGCAAGTAGGCCTAAGTAAATTTACATCACTTCCTATACCCTAACCCAAAACAAAATAATTTTTAAAAATGCAGAAATCACAGAATTAAAGTTTCATTCTTTTGGGGTTCTAATTTTTTTTTTCTACGATATCACATATTTTCACAAAATATGCTAAAAGTAATTATCTAATTCAATATCAACCCCAAAATGCCTAAAGACTGAAAAAATAAACATTACCACGACTGAAAAATCTTGAAATCAGCAGCCCAATGAGGCAGTTTCTGCAGGATAACTACCCCAGAGCTCGGGGAGCAATTGACTCTGAAGGAAGGCCTGCAGCCCAAAGCAGCTGACTAAAAACATCGGCGGCGCGCGTTCTTTAAATAGTAGATGATGTTCAGATATACTCAAGATAAGTTTGACTGACATTTTGACAAATAAAATCCACACACTATATCAAAATTTTATTAAAATATCGGCACTCAAGACCAAAAATAACCTTGATAATCAAAAGTCAGGGCAGGGGCCTCCAGGTCATTCACTACTTGCACTTACACATACACTACACTACACTGCACTGGTACATCATTTAACATGTGTGGGACTGAGCAGCTACTGATATCTTGACATCGATATCACAACTTCTATTAAGGGTGCCTCCTGTTGTTGAAAAAGGGTGCATTTGTGTTAATTTTCAATATTTTGTCACAAAATAAAAAGGAAAAGTCTGGGTTTTATTTTTTTTTTTTCAGTGTAGTATGAGTTTCTTAGATTGGAGGGCATCAAGGCCACTCAGAAAATTTTGTGGCCGTGAACCTTCTGATTTCGAGAAGGGCATACACGGCCAGTGGGTGGGGCATACCGGCAAATTGGCGATGGCCGGTGTGGTTTCGAGCCCTGCATGTAGGCTACACATCACCGATGTATAATTATTTATACCGTCAACAGAGCCTACAGTCAGCAAAGCCAGGGCCCGGAACCAGGGCGGCAAAGCTGTCGAATTCCCGGGGTCGAGGCCAGGTCGAGGTCCCGGAGTCAGAGTCAGTCCCTCATGGTAGTGATTCGAAATTCACGATTGGGAAAAAACAGGGGAAAACATAAAAATTCACGGCTCAAAAATGTTGGTAGGTTGTTGAAATATACCCTATTTTTCATTTCGAGGACAGTGTCCTCTGAAAACCTCCCTATTTCTAAATTTCGCAGACATCAAATGTTCGCGAACAGGGTGGGGAAAATACCCCTTTTCCTCGAAATTTAGAACGAGCATGCGTACACATTTGCAATGATATGTGACCCCACCGGGACTGCTATCTTATAATCTGAGTCTCTAAGTTCAGTTCCAATTATACAGAGAAACTTGATAACTCACTGTTGTAATAGAAAGTTTCTCTGATGTGGTATACTTGCTCAGAATGCCTGCCTTCTTACTGGACAAGGCTCAAAGGAATCATCCAGTCCTTTGGAAGCTCTTGGGATGCCGAGTCCGTCTGAAAAAAATACAGCATTTTACTCCATACCTCACTGAGTGCATCCAAATTTGAGTTCTCCTCAAGTATGAATCAATTTGATGGTCCTACTAAAGGTTGAAACAGAGGAAAAATCAAGGATAACACTTTTAATGCTAATTATCTTGGGAAACCCAAGATACATTGTCATAACTACAAGATAAAAGGTGTATTGTATTGGACTTGCCTTATTGATAATTGTTAAATATGGCAATACCAGAAAATAAATTTGTATTCAGGAATCAAAATTGTCCCAGTCATTTCTGTCCAATATATACTGACTGGTTAGTGGGAAGGCAGATCTTATGGACATCAAACTAATATTCCTCAC
>JAPZVO010002230.1:0-10262 GCA_029962745.1 Echinometra lucunter | reverse complement strand
AACATAAAGTATAATGGCTGATCTGAGGACAGATCTAGATGATCTAATTCATGACATGCTTGAGGGAATTGCCGTTTGACCCACTGGGAAGCTAAATATTTTTGTAGTAATGACCTGGGAAACAAAGGGGGAGGGGGAGCGACAGAGAAAAGCATTACTACAGTCATGATATTTGAGGAAGTGTCTGAAAACACAGGAGAGTGGAATGTATCCATCTTTTCTCTTTCCCACACTAATGACAATGCAACAAAACTGTGAATGAAATCATAACATTTGAGATTACAGAACCAGAAGGAGGAAAACATCAGAGATTAACAAGAAGAAAATGTTAGGGAGACAGAGGAAATAACTATTTACCTGAATAAAGTCTGATTGAAAAAAAAGGCAAAAACAAAAACTCAATAGAACACTAAGAAAGTGGCAATGATTGTTTTCTTTTTAGAAAGACAAAGAAAGCCCATAGTCAGGACAGTTACGATATCTGTGTTCCGGAAAGCAATGACAGTATTTCCGAAACCCCAAGAAAGCAACACTATCTAAAAAATGAAGAAAATGAATTATTCAGAATATTTTAACATCCCCAAGATTATTCGAGTGGTCCTTTTTAACATATGAATAACACAATTCAAGCAACATTAAAACATTGCCGTGCAGGGTGAATAGCATTATTGGGCAGTTGAGAAAATGATTGGTATTTACGTGCTTTATGCCAATTTGAATCAAATTTTCTACAGTCTTGCTGTAAGTGTCACTGCTCATGTTATCAAAAAATAAAAAGAGAATAAAGAGAAAAGCTGCTTATAAATACACGGTAGATATCGGCTTTGTTTTTCAAGAAACTTGGTCATTACAGGGCCCCCTGAAAAACAGCACTTTGCATGATTACTGACAGGGCCACCCTTTTTAAATAAAATGAAATGAAAATTAGATAAATAGATAAATAAACAAACAATTAAATAAACAAATGAATACACGAATAAATCTTAGCTAAACTAAAGAAAAGTAACGTAACCTCTTTATGTATTATGACCGTTTTCCCGCCACCAAATCGAACAGGCTGATGAAGCGTCCAGGATCGGACGAAAAACCGTTCTCGGAATGAAACCTTAAGTCCACAAGAAATGATTTGATAATTTGATAGTTATTTGAATGTTTACCTGGGTGTATCAGACCTTACATCTACTATGACCGTTATTCATTATATCGGTCGGTTGAGTTAAGGGAGCCAAGGGTTTCAAAAACATGTTTCTAGGATATGGTACAAGCTGTTAATGTGGCCTCAGGGAAACATTTATCTGAGTTGCATTTCAAACAAGTCTGAAATTTTAAAACCAATATTACTGAACCCCTTATTTCTTCATTTTAAGTGGATTCGATAATGATACCAGAAATTTCACTTGATCAGCATGTGGTTACACTAACAACTGTTGCCGTGACAACTATATGATTACTTGTCCAGTAGCTTTGTTGGGTAGAACGAACGGAAATCCAACTGACGTTTTACTCCTTAAAACTCGTCCTCATAATTTTGTTCTCCATTGATGCCCGTTGATCACCACTTCCTCTAGTACTACTAGTGGGAGCAGTCCTCCAAGTCCACCCATTTTTTTCTTCTTCTTTTGTAGTAATTGATGAATGGGGCCTATGAGTTGTTGTTGTGTCTTCTCGAGCCTTGTGGGGTTTGGTCTCAAGTATTTTACCTTTATTTTACCACTGCCCTTCTTCAGTTATACATTTCCATCACAATGCAGTTCTTTATTTCCATTCTGTGTTTTATTCATTTGTTTTCTGTCGAAATTAAAATAAAATGAATAATGATACAATCATCCAAAGACAAAATTGGTTAAACAAACGAAGGGATGATCCTACTCAGAGTCGGCACAACAACGTACGCTGTTTTGCAGACGGGTCCCTATATCTAAGAGAATGCGTGGAACATTATGAAGACTTGCTGACAGAAAAAAAAAACTATTTGATAAAATTACAAAAGTGAATAAAGACAAATTACAGCAAAATAAGGGCATATTTGCAGTACATACAAAGTGTACAAAAGTACAAATCTGCATGGTATCACTCCTCAGAATTTTGTTACTATCCCCTTTCCTTGGTTGTAATGGATTGCAGGGTAGGATCTGTCCCTGTGTGGGTTGTGGTGGCATCCTTGACAGGGATCTGCTGAATGATTCTTGCTACTCTTGTTTCCGTCAAGAGTCTCTGCTGTATGTTGCAACCTACGGCAGAAGTCTGCGAGATGTGAGTCTGCATCCCCCTGCACAGTCACCTTTGTTTATTCATTTATCTTTTATTTGTTTGCTGTTTTTATTTATTGGGGTTTTTTTTTTGTTGCTTTATTCCATTTTGTTTTCAAGAAACCTTAGTCAGAAGAATAAGCACTGTTTTTATTCACATTTCCGTAAATGGACAGTGCAAGATTGAAAAAAATAAAAATAAAAAGGGGAAAACGTAGGTGATGAACATGTAGCTTTAAGATTTTTGTTGAAAACGATGACAATGCTAATCGGTAACCCTGGTGACAGTGATAACTACAATTACATGAAAAGACATCGAGTTTTGTTAGAAACTAACATGTCCCCTACAATACCGTACAAAGTGTGGCACAGACTGAATCAAAGAAGTAACAAAACCTGCACGGTTGCGGTAATTATCTCAGCATGACAAGATTTGAACCCGAATGCATTACCTTTATCTACGTCTGTACAGAGGTCTTCAGTAATAAAGCCCCCCCCCCCCCCCCCCCCCCAAACACACACATCTTGAAGCCCTCTGGGTCCGCCTACGATCCTCCGGTCTGCTGCAGTGCATTTCGCAAAGGACATCTATCGATCACGCTGTTGTTATTTACTCCTGTCCGGGGTCTCTGCATCAATGCTGCATCAGTCATCCATTGATTATCATGGGCGATTTCCATGACCTTGAAACTGATGAGATTGAAAGACACAACTCGCTATCCCAGGTAAACACTAAACAGGAAATCTACAAAGACATCATATCGCCCCTGTCTTGACTCCTCAGTCCGGGTTTTTTTTGGCAGTGGGTACTGCGCGCCTCAGACTTTGATGCCAAAGCTTTAGCATTGTCAAAAGTGATCGAGGTCAGACAACATATTGAACTTGTCACTGTCAAGGGAAGGGTAGATGATGCACCCGTGGATGAATGATAAAATTCGCAGAGCGAACAGTCGCCATTATTCCAGCTTTCCGCATGGGCTTTCGGACTTCAAACAGTTGAGAAACCTTGTACAGCAATTGATCGACAAAGCGAAGTACTCATTCTACAGTCACACAGCAGAGCACCAGGAGAGATCTGGACCTGGGAAGTGGCAGCAACAAATCCATAGTCTTGCTGGCTTCCGAAAGAAGCAGATTGATTTCTCATCTGACGGGAAATGAGATCGTGACATTGCCAGTGAGTTAACCATCCACTTCACTGCCATCTGCCCTTTATTGCCGCCACTCACCCTTGGCGCTCTGTCATCTTTTCTACAAGCGCCGTCACTACCACCCGTGATGGACCGACAGAAGGTTTATAAATGCCTCTGTGGAATCAGCACTGCCGAGGCATGTCAACTTAATGACCCCCCCCCCCCCCCTTCCGCGACTGTAGAAGGAGTTCGCTTATGAGCTTTCTGAACATTTGACCACTTTCTTCAGTCTTTGCCTCAGTCATGGTTGCTTACTGAAAGAATGGAGCAATGATTTATCCGTGCTATTCCGAAAACTAACCTTGCTACAAACTATAAGCAACTCCGGCCAATCTCCATAGCCGTCACTTTAGCTCGTGTCTTCCAAGGTTTCCTCTCAGCCCGGATCATGAGCAGCATCGGCCTGTTAATTTGCCACCGTTAGTTTGGCAATCTTCGTGGATCGCCAGTTACGCACTACTTGGTCAGCCTATTTGACACAACCTACAGAGGGCTTGGCAAGTGTGGAACTTTAACTAGTGTTTGCGCTATTGACTTCAACAAAGCTTTCGACTATGTCAACCACGACATCGTTATTGTTATGTGATAATAAGACCAATTTCACATTTTCTATAATTTATCAATACTTAATCAATACTTCTACAGGAAGTAAAACAGGAAGTTAAATGTTTACAAATTTCACTCTTCTTCAGAAAATATTACTCATACATCTTCCAACTAAAGCTATGACGGACTGGTCACTTTATGGTCTTCTTATTCACTACATCACTCCTTCCAGATAACTGATTCACTCCCCCAATACTGAGTAAAAGTTATGACGTACATTAGGCCTTTGGTCAAGAGCTCAAGGTTGACCAACTCCCAGGAGAGGGTTTACCCATAATAAAAGGGGTTCGCTTCAGGACTCCAATCAGAGATCGAGAGAGACAGAGAACCAGAATACTTCAGAATACTTCGGACTACATCAGAGTACAGTCACCATCAGACTTACTCCTAGGCTTCTGTTTGTAATTCTTATGTTCGAGTTATACATCACCTAAATAAATGTTACACCTTATCCTTTAACTTTGAGTATTCGTGTCTTCAATGTACATGTTCTCTGTTGCTGGATGGTTGAACTAAACACTAAAATCCGATCCCTACACGACATGGTGGAGAACCCGGTTTCGACCAGCTAGAGTATAGAGAGCATATCATCAAACAAAATTAGTAATGCAGAGTCTGTTTAAAAAGAGATAGAGAATTGCCCTCGACAGACCCAACAATGACATATATTTCAGCACTTCAGAAATGAAACGTCTATAATTATGATGCACCACGAAGTGCTTCCTCCGGAATGACTTGAACCTGATGACCTGATGATGATCCTGACTACCGAAAAACACTGCTTGATGATGGCCACAACGAAGACAACATCGCCAAATATGGTGATGACGATGACTACTATGACGGCGATGACAGCGACGATAAGCAGAGATGACCTGTATACAAACCTGATGATCGATGACGAAGACGACAATGACGACAGCGTCGAAAACACAGAAAAAAAAACAACTTTGACATCTTTAAAAACTCAAATCCAACTTCATCCCAAGACTGACCAGAGGGAGGATCATGACAGACTGAGTGACTTTAGATCATTGACACTGAGTCTGAAAGAGACCTTTGAGAGGACAACTTCTATACTACCTTTTTAAAAATTATCTGTGTCTTTTGATGTTTTCACTAATTTTCTAGACTTTTTTGTGTGATTTGGATGGCTGCGGTAAGTCAAACCAATTTACTTAATTAACCAATTTTCTCTTTGCTTTGAATTACACTTAATTTACTACTAGTATTTTTATTCTGAATTGATATTTTCATTCAAGAGTTTGCTTAGATAACTTTAACATCACCTAAATAAATGTTACACCTTATCCTTTAACTTTGAGTATTCGTGTCTTCAATGTACATGTTCTCCGTTGCTGGACGGTTGAACTAAACACTAAAATCCGATCCCTACACGACATTATGAACAAGGTGATTGAATTTGGTGTTGATCACTCCATCCTCCCCACCATTTGCAACCATTTCCAACAGAACACAGACCTCGGTTATCATGATTGGAAATGCTAACAAGAGCAAACCATTACCTGTGGGGTTCCCCCCGGTACTCGCCTCGGACGATCTTTATTGTTCCTGTTTCTTATTAATGAAGTAGCTGTTGATAGTGTTAACTGATAGAAATATGTTGATGATTGTACCATTTTGGATGTTTTCAAGAAAGCGCACCCATCTGAGTTGCAGTCACCTAATAGATTATTCGGTCAGTACGGTTAAAACAACAACGTTCTTCCGTAAGTGTAAGGCCATGCAGATTTCATTCTTCGGCAACCCCTACCACCCATTATTCTTGACATCAACTCTACCACGCTGGACGTTGTCTCATCCCTTAAGCTCCTTAAAGTTAATAGATTTAATTGTAATCATTGTACTCCCGTCACACCAGTCTTGTGATCAGTATGCATGTACTGTCTTGACTCCTTCTTTTACATTTTTCTTTTAGATATTCCATATTTATGAGTATGATTATGTATTAGACATTTATGAATATGCCTGAATTTTGTATTGCTTAATTTTAGGGTTTTTCAGTTTATTTTTATTTTTTACTATGGTACTTAACATATTTCATATATCTCTTTAATATTCGGTGACAAGATGTTTGCTCCGGCGGCAATTTTAGCTCTTGTCTTGATTTCTATGTGGGCGCGAGGTTGGGGTGGAGATGGCGGTTTGTTCAGGGTGGTGTTGGGTACGTAGGAATTGGGCTTTGTGTGCGGATTTTCCATGGGAGCGGCTGCCGCAGGGGCAAATCAATGGAACGTTACCATTCATTTGATTATTATAATTATCATTCCCTTTGTAAAGGGTTCCTTTATGGTTTTTTTTCTTAATCTCTCTCCCTTTTCCCCCTCATAAGTCTTTTACTTTGTCTGAGTTAACTTTTTTTTTTCTACCTGATATAATAATTTGTTGTTTTGCATCTTTAGTTTGTATTTAAATCTGAATTTTACTAAGTTCTTTTTTTAACGACAACATTACAAGAAGAATAATAAAGAAATCCCTTTTATTCAGATCTGACATGAAACAGTTTAAAAAAAATAAAAATCTTGAAAATCTGTAAAGGGGGAGAGGGGGGGGGTCATGTTTCACCACCCTACAAACTTTAGTTCTTGGGCGCCAGGGAAGTCATCTTGCAATATGCGTCAGACGGTCATCTTCACTTTCAGAAAGATTCTCCTTCATTGCTTTTGTCAAGAAGACAGGATAACTGAAAATATACTTTTTTTCTTAAAGGCTTCGCCTCACAAAGCAAGATATATACAATATAAATTCTGCTTATGGCAATCGCATGCAGACTACGATTTGCTTGTTTCTTCATGGAACAATTTATCAAACAAAACCGCCCAAAAGAGCCCCCCCCCCCCCTCTTATGTTTCTTCTTGTTTCCTACCATCAGTCTATAAAAAACAGTCTAATGTACAGCTGTGTTCATTTAGAAGACTCATAATCCTAACAGCTCCATTTGTCATCATACTTTCTGCCTGAGTCTGTCTCAGAGAACCATCAGCCATTCTACCCAAGATTTCACGAAGGGCGGCGTCTTTCGCTTGCTTCACCCTTTGTGTTATAAATCAAATCAAATCAAATCAAAATTCATTGATATTAAATCCACAATTTTGGATTATCGTCAAAATGAACAATACAAGAGAAAGGATATACACAAACATAAACATTATTAAAGCTAAATGTATACATATTTGACAAAATCATTGAATAAGTGGAACCAAAATCAAACAAACAAACAAACAAAAAGTGTAAAAGTATAGAAAAATAATATAATCGTGTTGTATTTTCTATAACTTAAATGCATAATAAATACACATAAACACGTGCGGCTCCTGCCGTACTCTTCATTTAATCCGCAAAATAAAAAATGGCAAAATATAAGAAAAAAAAAAGTCTAACTATTATGGTCCAAGCCTGCTCAGTCTTTCAATATACATACTGATAATGGAGGATGCACAATTTTTTGTTATATCATAATCGTTAGACTCTACTAAATATATGATTTTTTGTGTTCGTTTTATCCTTATGTTTTGGAATAAGGTATATCTTTCTTTTTTAAGGTATGGGTAGCACATAATGAAATGGAATTCTGTTTCTACATCTATTTGGCACATGGGACATGATCGTTTATCTATTTCCAAGTTTGTGTGTCTTCCCTGTTCTATCATAATTTACTGCTACTTATTCTAATTCTAGTTTATTTTTAATGTGTGATTTATCAATGTCTAATAACACACATTTTTCAAGATCGTATGTATGTTTAAGGTCCCTATAAATTCTAAGTTTTTTACAATACACCTCACTGTTTTCCTCTAGATTTCTCTTCCCATGTCTGATATATCTGATGTCTGATATATAATTTTTATATATAGAGAGAGAGAGAGAAAGATGTCCCCTCGCAAAACGTGTGCAGTGCTTCATTTTAGTACACATTGGAAGAAAATAAATGAAATGAAGCTGACGTAGCTCTCGATCATGTCCTTTTATTATGGCAAGCTTTCGGCCAACATGGCCTTCATCAGGTCTCGGGTTGAAATTAGACCGAGCTCATCAGATTAGTAGAGGGTGAGGGGTACACTAAATGCTTGTACGGAGATGTTCAGTATGCTTGCTTGTGTGTGTATATTAATGTGTCAGTGTCATTATATATACACACACAAGCAAGCATACTGAACATCTCCGTACAAGCATTTAGTGTACCCCTCACCCTCTACTAATCTGATGAGCTCGGTCTAATTTCAACCCGAGACCTGATGAAGGCCATGTTGGCCGAAAGCTTGCCATAATAAAAGGACATGATCGAGAGCTACGTCAGCTTCATTTCATTTATTTTCTTCCAATATATATATATATATATATATATATATATATATATATATACGGAGATGTTCAGTATGCTTGCTTGTGTGTGTATATATAATGACACTGACACATTAATATACACACACAAATAAATATAAATATATATATATATATATATATACCCATATATATATATATTTATATTTATATATTTATATATTTATTTATATATTTATATAATTATTATATAGGTTTGTTTGTATACATATATATATATATATTTCTAAGACTATAATGAGAAGAAGAAAATTACTTTACAGTCAATCAGTGAATTCATGAATATTTAAGGTAAGAATGTATAGGAGGCAAAATATAAAAGCAAGTTTTTCCCCTTTATGTTTTTTCCAGTATAAGGTAGGATAAAGCTGCAGCGTTAAACAGACAAATGCTGACACCAACAAACTTAGGACTGCAGGACCTTGATTCGAATCTCCGATCAGATGACTACTACTTGTCGCCCTTCCCATCGTCTTTGTATTCAAATACCTTTTATGAGACTGATAATCAGCATAATCTCTGATGAAGGGTTGCTTTATGTTTCCCATGCATTGAGTTTTTCATCACCTATTATTTATTTATATTTTCAGCAATGTACGAACCTTGCACAATGGAAACGGTTTCGCCTCGATACAATTATAGTATATTTGAAGAGTTAATGTGGAAAGGGAGATAAACACCATTTTTGAAAATTTAAAGTAATGTCCATCATAAAAGAAGAAAAAAAAAACTTTTCAAGTGATATTGCTAATTACATATATATTTTGGAAGTTATAATCAAAAGCATATCTGTATTTTCTTGTTTTCCTTCTTTTTCTTGATCTGTAATTGTAAATACATGTATCTCATTTTGACAAAAATGGATATATCTCTTTCTACTTTCAAACTCTTCATTTGCACTTAAAACAAACTAAACAAAACAACAACCAAAAACCCCATGAGTTTGAAGCTTCATAAGTTTCATAATTTGAATGAGCCTGTATTTACTGGAGAGACCTAAAAGGGAAATTATTAAGTACACATCGAAGAAAAAAAGATACCCAAGAAAAAGATGGAAAGCGAAGGGAAGAGAAAGAGAGAGAGAGAGAGAGAGAGAGAGAGAGAGAGAGAGAGAGAGAGAGAGAGAGAGAAGGAGATGACTATACCGGTGAGGATGGAGAAGCGGGAAGCGGCCTTGCCATGTTCTAACTTTCAAATCAGGGCCCTGTTTCATAAAACTTGATATTAGTAACAAGTTAACAACTGCCACATTTCTCTGACAAATTTGCTATCAGCCAATCAGATTCAAGGATTTCAGTAGCTTGTAACAAATATTCTAACTTGTTGATAACAAGTTTTTATCAAACAGGGCCCTGTTTAGCATATCCTGAAAACAGAAGTGGAAAGGGGGGGGGGAGGATGGGTTAAAACCAGATATAAAACGTTTAGAAAAAAAATCTTTTGTGGCTTTGTTTTATTATTTTGTAATATTCTTTATTCATTCAGATCAATACATGCACTATATGAAATCATGCAAGCTTCAAAATTTGAAGTTTGTATGATTTAATATAGTACATTTATTCAATATTTAGTTGAACAGAATTGAAATACATTTGAAAAGGAACCCATAACATAATGAAACAAAGTACAAATACAAAGTACAACCATTTTAATTATATGGAATGAATACGGTAATTAATGACCTTCCCCTCCCTCCCCGCCCCAAAGCAAAAAAAAAATAATAATAGTAAAGTACTACTAATAAAAAATAAAACAACCAACCAACCAAAAAAACAAAAACAAAAAACAAAACAAAAAAAAACACCCCCATACACACACATACACGTACATGATTAGAGAAAAAGCAAGTAAG
>JAPZVO010000223.1:0-59283 GCA_029962745.1 Echinometra lucunter | reverse complement strand
CTACACAAAAATGAGACCAACGTGTAACAACTTCATTAAAACGAGAACAGGAATTGAAAAGTGATTACAAGGATAAATATGTGAGAGATGATAATGAACTGCAATACACCAGGATGCAAAGAACCACCCATTATCTGGACTCCAAACAAGACTCAATGATTATGTCCCGACTGGAGTTCAAACAAAAAGCAACTCATCCCACCCCACCGCATCCTACAATTCCCCTCATCCGTCAACACACCACCACAGATTGCATATCAATGAATCGAAACTGATCACATGAATGTAAATCAAGCGAGACCATTCTGCATGCGCAAAACAGAAAATATGACCAGTGCCCATACGTGCAGAAGGCCAACGACAAATAATCGGGCTATAATTCCAACGACTGATCGCCAAGATCAGATTTTTTTTTTTTTTTTTCCGATCAGTCGCAGAAACCAAAGCAAAAGTGCAATGAATTGCTATAAGCTCCGTGTTGTGGGGTCTGAACAACATATACTTACAATCAGGGAATAAACAGTTTCTTCATGTTAATAACAGATCATTAATAAGTACAGATTATCCATATGAAATGCTCAAATTATGACCGTCGTCCAAATTCTGAACGTTGCCGATAAATAAAGATGTAACAAGTTATGCAGAGCAGTGAACAAAACAAAACAAGTGGATCTAAAATCTAAGGGACAGGGTAAATCGATCATAATAGTAGGGAACACATAATGTATGTATCACAGATTCTAGCTAATAGAAACTGCGATTAACAAGGTTTTCTCCAAAATCCTTATATTGGAAATCAATTTATATATGAGGTTGTAGATGGGGACCAATCCAAAATTAGATTTAGTGAAATACTGACCATGAGTGATTCCACAAGACTGAGATCCTCAATCCAATTTTGGATCAGTCCCTCATTCCAAGCCAAAGAGATTAGAGAAAATCATGTAATCAATATATGATGCAGAATAATGTGACCAGAG
The DNA here is from genome assembly GCA_029962745.1 of Echinometra lucunter. Classification (NCBI taxonomy): domain Eukaryota; kingdom Metazoa; phylum Echinodermata; class Echinoidea; order Camarodonta; family Echinometridae; genus Echinometra; species Echinometra lucunter. The sequence continues at coordinate 58,303 of JAPZVO010000223.1, read as the reverse complement.
CTGAATCCATTTGTATATCCCCCCAGAGAAAATGGCTCACAATATATAATACTTGATGTCGTAAATAATGTACATTTCTTTCAAGGGAAATTATAGTACTGCATCACATTTTGCACTAAACGGTTAGTAAAGCAGTAGACCACTAAATTACATGTAACAGTTTAATCCTTGTCATTCATAGCCAATTTACATAGTCAGCGATCTATCAAAGTCTGTGAAACTGAATCATCAACGCCATGATCATGATGTTATAATAGATCTAAGATTCTCATCAAAGAATTTGATAAAATCTCTTAGTCGAAAAGAAGGTAATATATTAATTCATATATCAGTTATCATAAAGTTGCATGCTGCAGTTTATGATTTGTAAATTTTCAGTTATTAATGAGGTTGAAATTGATGTGAGTAGCCAAAAATGCACCCTGGTGCAAGCAGATATATACATAAATGTATTAATACACACACGCAAAGAGGATCTATAGATATCCAACTATCGATTAAAGCAATAATCATATGCAACCATAATATACACCAAATATAGGTGTACCTATGCAGCAAAATGAAACTGCAGTTATCATGGTTACTCTCCAAATTCTATATATAAGGTTGTGGTTGGGGACCAATCTAAAACTAGATTGAGAAAAAGTTTGACTGTTGGGTCCGTAAGATTGAGATTTTCAATCCAATTTTGGATCAGTCCCTCATTACAATCCAAAGAAACTAGAGAATTTCATGTAAGATATATAATCGGAACATGTGGAATATTTCGACCAGAACTGAGACAATCATTTCTATATTTAACAAAATATGGCTCACAATATATACTACTAAATGTCATAAAAAATGTACATTACTTTCAAGGGAAAATGTAGCACTGCATCACATGTTGCATTAAACGTTTAGTAATAAAAGCAGTAGACCGCTAAACATACATGTTACAGTTTAATCCTTTCCAAAGCCACTTCTTATCAGAGGAAGTGAAACTGACTCATCAACGCAGTGATATCACAGATTTAACTCTCATCAAAGAAATTGAATAAAATATCTTGGTTGAAAATAATACATTATATTCATAGGCCAGATATTATATAAGGTTGCATGCTGCAATTATTTGAATTGTAAATTTTCAGTTATCAATGAGGTTGAAATTGATGGGAGTAGGCAAAGATACTCCGAGGTGCATGCTTTTACACAAACAGACGATCAAGATATCCAGCTATCCAATTAGATAGATTGGTAATGTTTATTTTCATTTCACATCCTTATCAAATATTGGCTATACTCTCCTTGAGTATGCATATACACCCACATAAGAAAAGTTTGTTTTCATTACACATGCATCTTAATTAAAAATCATTTCCTACCCATAATGGCGGCAAACGATGGCAAAATTTACACGAATCATAAAGGGGAAAAAATTGTACAGCACCTACGATGGACACACTTGATATCATATCTCGATGCATCAGATCGTTTGTACTGGTCAAACTATTTTGGTGATAAAATGCGTATAGAAATAATCTTTGTCAAGTACTTATTTTGGTGTCTGTTAACCAGCATATAATACATAGTTGCCAGAGTTGGCATAATTATGCTTTTTGGCATAATTTTGACCGCTTCAGCATCTGGCATTATGCTTGGCATAATTTGACTCCATTTAGCATAATTTTAGCATAATTTTGGACTTTTTGGTGAAACATTTTTCCCCGACCCTACAAAATGTGAGACAACTCGCCCTTGCTGAACCGAGGGTGAGCGGTCTCGGGGTGACTGAGGTCGACGTCATGGGTCGCAGGCTCGCAGCATGGTGCTTTCACCGTACCGTACGGTACCTTTGCGACTCCGTTACGCGCGTACCACTTGTGCAGCGTATACGCGTACTCGGCACGTTGATTCATGTCAAATGCCACCGGGGTCACGATGTATTGTGCTGCCTGTGCAGCGACCTGCGACGACGGGTCATGCATACTCATGATACTGCACTGTATATTTAATTGGCACCATCACTTGTTCCAATTTATAAATTTACGTCTAGCCACAACAAGCAGGGGAAAAAAAGACAATCTACCGTAGATCTGTACTTCTTACATAAACGCCGGAGATCGTGCAATATTATGCTGGAGGACAGTGGCGTAACTACGGGGGGGGGGGGGGGTGGCACGTGCCCCCCCTTCCCCCCCAATCGGCTGGCCCAAAAACAAAAGAGAGGGAAAGGAAAGAAAGGAGAAGGAAAGAGAAAAGAAAGAGGAAAAGAAGGAAAGGATAATGGTAGGCCTACATCGGGAACCGCTCTGTCGCTTCACTCGCTAGCATTTATAATTTAGCCAATGCCAGTGCTAATTACTATTCTTATGAAAGGAATCAGCTTGCATCTTTGGCTCAATCTGATGTTAAAGGCTGCTATTGTTCCACTCACGTCTGGATTTCACTCCAAGAAGTTTACTTAAAAAGGGCCCTTTTAGTAGACAAAACCCTTAAAATTCCCATCTGTTCGTTCGCCAGCCTGCTACTCCCGCTAGTAAAAGCTAGATACAAAATGATTTATTTTGCTGACGAATCCATACATGTACGGTACATAATATATATCTTGAGTGTAAGGGGGGATGGGCGTAATTGACTTCGCTCGCTTATAAAAACAGAATGGTTTCGGAAGGTGAGCGAGGTAACAAAACGGATTCATATTCAGCACACAGGGGATCGAATTGATTATTTAGATATTCATATTTCGGTGACTAAATATCATTTCTACAATAAAAAAAAGAGTATATTTTTCTTCGCTCGCTGCGCTCTCTCGTTATATAATTGTTTAATAGTTTTTTAAAGCAAACAAAATGGGCGAGAGATGACCAAATAAATAATTTCGATGTTCATAATTATGCTCACAATGATGTGATATACTGAAGGGTTAGTGTGTGTTTCCTCGCTCGCTTCGCTCGCTCGTAATTGTTAGAGACAGGGTGGTTTCGGACAGAAAACAGTAGACCAGAGATGCTAAAATAGGTCATTGGCAGTGAGGTGATTATGTAATTGAAATATCATAAGGGCCAATCAGTGGTCCAATAATTTATTTTGATAATTTTTATTGCAAATAAAGTTGTAATTTTCGGCTTGCTCCCTTCGCTCGCTCGCAAGATTTAAAAACAGGTGGTATCTATAGCAAGATGCATCATTTCCCCCAAATTTTAAAACGCTTCAAGTCCCTAAAAGACACCTTTGTTCGAGATTACTGTCGTTACAGTGTTTTTTAATATTTTATTTTAAACAGCACATGCACACGTTGGTATATGCACATAGGACATCACTTTATTTGACAGACGATAAAAAAAGCAATGTAGATAAAATGCCTTGCTCAAGGGCATCAGTGCCGTGCCTTGGATCGAATCCTGGACCTTCGCGTCTCCAGTCAAACGCCTTAAACCACTCCACTACGGCACCTCTACGACATGTTATTGTTAACATGAATCACACACTCCCGCACAAACTTATCCGCTCGGTGCAATGGCTGTACAAATACGCAGCAGGGGGGCAGGGGGCAGGGCGCCTTGCCCCCCGCCCCCTCCCCTGAAAAAAAATTCTGCGTACGGCCATGCTCGGTGCCCCCCCCCCCCATGCATTGACCCACGGTACGCCACTGCTGGAGGAGATTTAAACTTGAGTCTGAAAAGACTGAAGTTTTGAAAACTGAACTTGAGTCGAGTCACGTGTTCAAGATTGGACTGAGACACTTTAAGGTTAGTAGGCCATAGGCGTAGGCAGGGTAGATAGAATCAGGATATTGGGGGGGGGGGGGGGAGTGTCGAATTCCGGACACTTATTTTGTCTTTGATAGACTTGCTCAAGACCCCAAGCCCAAGAGTTTCATCTGAAGAGTTTACACTTTACTGGGTAACATTACTAACAGTGTAGGAGCCTGGGGAGAAGGCAAAACTGCTGATTTATGAGGTGAAATGGTAGAAAATATGATAGATGGTATCACAGAAGCCTAAATCTTTCAAAAGATTTTGAAAAAAATAATAGTCAATGGAGAAAACTATAAATGATAATAATTCATATAGTGAGGGCGTTACCGTAACGCTTCTTTTTCTTTTATTTTCTTTGTTTCCATGTATTCATATCTCTGGTAATATGAGTCGGACTGGGTTTAATTTTTCATAGATGATTCTTTGTGCATAAACAAGTAAACTGACGTACAATTCATCCTTTCTCTCAGAAGTTTTGCACACGCCAACACTCTTACCCAGTAGATCTAATCTACATTTAATAAGGAAATGTTCACGCCAAACTTTCGAATTCGAGCCTGTCCGCATTTGAGACCTAGAAAGACTGCATCACTCATTCACTGAACACATATCATGTTACTTAAAGGTATAGGTCTACTGGGTAAGAGTGTAGGAAGCGAGCATGCAAAAGTGCCGAGTGATGAGGTGAAATGGTGTAAAATATATATCAGAAGGTATCACAGAAGCCTAAATATTGCAAAAACTTCAGGAAAATGGTCAGTGCAGAAAACTATGAATGATTATAGTGTCAGAGCTTTTTATTTTCGTTGTTTATATTTTCATTATCTCGGCTAATATGAGTCGGATTGGGTTGATTCTAGATCATGAGTTTAAAGGTCAGAAGTCTGAGGAAATTTCATTTTGTGCATGCACACATTATCTTAACTCTTATTTTTGTGACCTTAAGTTAATATAGATTATGTTAAGATACTTATGTTGACTCAGGGTCTCTGTGAAAATGCCTCACAAATAAGCTGCAGATGCCAATAAATTTATACCAGACACAAATCTATGGAAATATGTGTCATTTTGTGTTGTTCTTTCTCTGGTTGTAATTCAATTGTGCATGACAGATGTTGATTCATGATGTCATTAATCACAGTGAGGGAACAAATGGGTTGAGAAAAAAATATACCAATTTTTTTTTAATTTTAAGCAGTCACAAAATTTGAGACAGAAATGTTCAATAATATGGTTAATTGTCTTTTATAGATTTAAAGCAATTCCTGCAGCATCTTACAGAAAAAAATGATATCACATGAATTTTACATGCTTACGACAAGAAAGTTTCCACCTCAGTTACTATGTCAACCAAATATTCCCAGGATCTAAAAATCTTATTTTGACTATAGAACTATTTCCCTTTTCAGCAAGCATGCCTATTTTGTTATTAAAGATTAGAATAGGGACAGGCAGGGTGGGAATGGCGATGCAAAGCTGGATGCATTTTTTTTTTGTTGGGGGGGGGGGGCTCAGGTCAATATTTTGTTTGTGTTTTGTTTTAAGCGTTTGGTTAGACATTTTTGGAATACACTGTTTATGAAGTGTTCAAATTATATATCATGATGAATGGTAAAGTTCGCGGGATAATATGTATGTATATATATATATATGTGTGTGTGTGTGTGTGTGTGTGTGTAAATAAAAAAAAATACACGGATCTAACTTCCTGATGATCGTCAAGCGATAGAAATTGGATAAACCATAATCACCTAACATAGGGATTTTTCGTATTAATGAAGTAATCATAAAAGATAAGTTTGATTTCTATTTACCGACGGCAGTCATTCTTTCCATGTGTCCCAGGCGTCTTCCCTCCTACGTTTCGTTTGGAGGATCACTTCGTTTGGATGATGACTTTGATTCGAGTCATCAACTTATTCTCTTGTCGGAGCTTTTATGCGATGGATGATAAGCGACCCCGTTCGCGCTTTATCGCTGGAGGCAGATCCGTTCTCATGGTGATCGGTTTACTGGTGGCGGCTTCTTCGTCGCTCGATTGTCGTCGACGGGCGTAATCTGGGCGTAGGACATCATCGCGATCTTTCATATTTACGAAACGAACTAGGGTCGGATTAGGGGGCTCTCGTGGGTTGTTGGACGGATTTCGAACCGATGGCAGACGATGAGCGTTTGCGATCGGGATCTTCTCAGCTACGTCGCGAGGTACATTGAGGAGCTCAGTAATGTCGGACGTTGTCTCGGTCAAGACATTCTCATCTTTCTTCTGGTTGATACCATAAAATAACAAATTCATCTTTCTCATATGGATTTCCTGCAAGATCAACTTTTCCTCCAAATCATTTACCAATTTCTTGCAATCAACAGCAACATTTGGTATGGTAACAGATTCCATGGTACTTACTCGAGCAGAGCTGTCGGTCACGGACACTTCGAGGTCAGCAACAGGTTGCTTTGTGGTTGCAAGATCAGCTTTAAACGAAGATATCTCACGTAGTACCAGATCAAGTTTTTTGTTGATTTCCGCGTAGGATTCAGCGTTGGCCTTCTGGACGGCTGCTTCAACTATAGCAGTAAGGTGCAGGTCGCTCTTTTGTGCGGAGGTACTAGTGCGCGGCTTAGCCCCGGCTGCTATGCACCTAAGAATATATCTTTCCGTAAAATCGGTTGTATAGATTTGGATTCTTTGAAGGGTGAGGTTACTAATAGTTCACATTGTACTAGTACTCCTGATGATCTTACAGAATTGGTCATTCCATACAATGATACACTTAACTAAAATTGAACAAGCATGTACGTTTGATTACCTAGACCGTTTCATCTCACCGCAGGTAGCATGGTTTACAAATGATGTAAGAACACACACACACACACACACACGCACACACACACACAAAGAAATGGAGATAGATTAAAAAGAGATGGTTGAGAACAAAATCGCCATATTCGTTTAGAAAAGCACATAAACCCTTGTCCATGCATTTATTAGCAGTAGGCTTGATTAAATTGTAATGGATTATTGTTCGGCATTCCAGACTCAAAAATTAACAAGCTGCAACATGTTCAAAATGCATGTGCAAGACTTGTATCCGGTTCCTCAAAGTTTTCCCATATGCACCTGTTTTAATTCAGTTGCATTGGGTGCCAATAAGGCAGAGAATTGCATTTAACATATTTTGTTTGTTTACAAAGCACCGAATGGTCAAGCTCCCAATTACCTGTCTAAATTGATATCAGTTAGGTTGCATTCATATGTTCATAGCTTACGAAGAACACAGGATACGCTGCTTCTAAGGCTACCTCTTGGAAGTAAGTCTTGGGGATCGTGCTTTCAGTTGTGCTGCTCCAAAACTTTGGAATAAACCCCACTGGAACTAGGAAAAGCCCCATCTGTTACCGTATTCAAAGATTTATTGAAGACTCGCTTTTTTCAGAAGTTTTCGGTTCGTTGTATTACATGTATATGAATTTTTTATTTGAGCAGTAGCATTGTTGGGAGCTTTTGTTACATAACAGCGCAGTAGAGTAGATTTACATAGTGACTGCGCTATATAAATGATCTAATTATCATTATTATTATTTATTCCGTCAGGCGTAAACAGTACTGCGTTAACGGGACACGGCGTTAGTGAAGAACAAAAGAATGTTTTCCTAACGTCATATATATATATATATATATATATATATATATATATATATATATATATATGTATATATATATACCAGGTGTCCCAGAAAATAACGGATCGGTGGATTTTCAGTTCTTTGAAGAAGTGTCAGGAATGCCTTTCATAATACGATGTTTGAGGGAAGTCCACTGATGTAAGCAACTAAACCTGCCATACTCATGCCATATGAAAGACCATTCTTGACACAATTCTGCTCTCAACTGCTGCGAAAAACATGCCAACTGCTGGCACTGTTGGTGTGAAATCATGCATTTTCTGACGAATTGAGCAATTCTATGTTATGATTGTTTCAGAATTTTCCAATTCAAGCATGGTTCACTGCATAGTCAACAAAGTAGAAAAAAAAAATAATTCTGTCACAGACAGGCCTCTAAAGCTCCGCCATTTTGTCCAGATCCATTAGAAGGCAGACCTAAGCACCATCAATATTTATGAGCAAAAATGAATAATTCATTTTGTAAGATGATTCCAAGGAGTCGCGTACGTTTGTGCATGTTTTAAAACATTTACGCCCATCAGCTAAAAATATGCGCAATGTGCAGCAAATGCGCAACAAATGCGCATTAAATCAAAGTGTCATAGTAAAAGTGATAATAATGATAATAACAATAACTCTTATTTACCCAGGGTAGCCACTTCAGCTATGAGCTGATCTTCCAGCGGGCCCTGCATAACATTATGTTATTATTACCCTTCTCCATTCTAGTATGCCGAGCGCCTGGCTAGAAGGCAGAAGGTCCCATTTTTGTAAGTCTTTGGTACGACTCGGCCGGGGATCGAACCCACGACCTCCCGTTCATGAGGCGGACGCTCTATCAATTGAGCCACCATGATACGCACCACACGCTCAGTAGATATGAATAATGCAACAAAACGTGTGCTTAGGTCGACCTTCAAATGATCCGAAAGAGGCGGGGCCTAATGCCATTCGCGTAATGATATAAGCGCGTGTTACTTTTCGTCTAGTAGATTTATTATATGTCTATGGTCACAGCATAGAAAAAGCTAGACTAACACTGTTATTTACCCCCTGCTTGTTCACGAAATATGGCACCAGAAAGTAGATATTTCTCGCATTTCGTAAGAACAAGCAGGAGGTAATGTTTTTTATTTCTTTAAATATAGATCTAAGATCTACGTGAATATTGTAGTGTAGTGGAGAAAGATACGATGAAAATATAATCCCCCTGATAATGCATTTGAAAGAAGCTTTGGTCTATTCACCACTTTTGATTTCTTTAACAATGAAATGGAAAAGATGATAAAGATCAGGGGTGGTATTCTGAACACTGTTTTAACTCTTTTGTAAGTTCTGTTTTAAATTCTGTTGTAAGTCGTCGACTTAAAACACCGCTAAAACAGTCATAAATTGGTATTAAGGGAAGTGTTTTAACGGTGTTGTAAGTCATCAAAGCCACACCCACCAAAGAAATGTTATCCAATAGCGAAAGTTATGAGTTGAGTCTAACCCTGATAGCAGAGTGACGTCTTTAAGACGTCATAAAGTGTTGGTAAACTGGTCCGCACTTTATACGCCGTATAGACACCGATTTTGCGACGTCAATATAACGTCTTTTTTTCATGACCAGTATTTTCTCATTTTTAGTTTGACCCATGGCCGTATGCACCCCCCCCCACCGAAATTTAAAAAACTTACATTTTTTTCCTGAAAATGTTCACAAAATCCATGAAAAATATGCCAAATCCTTCAATTTCCCTTTTAAAATTGCGCCCTTCGTGACCAGCTCGGTCCCTTCGCTCTCTCGCTTTTAAGCTTCTTCAATTTTTTTACGCATCTTGCCCCTCCCCCCCCCCCGGAAAAAATGTCTGCTTACGGCCTGGTTTGACCATAATATAATATATATTTTACGTCAACTATTTAACACTTGTTTACGTCTTCTTTAAGACCAGAATAATACGAGGTTTTGCGTCAATTATTTTCCAGTTTTTACCAGCATTTTTATGACCACAATATGGCGTGTTTTTTACGTTGATTTTTACGTTAATTTTACGTCCATTATATTGTTAACCACTGTTTACGGTTTTTTTCCACTTAGATTACAATTATCATTAATAACGACTTCTTGTTTTTTTTTGTTTTTTTGTTTTTTTTGTTTTGTTTTTGTTTTTTTTTTACCCCGGATCATGGCCCCGGATCATGATGTGAACACGAGTCGAGCTGGTCGAGGCCGGTGCGGCCAGCACGTGCTGAGCTGTCTTTGGTGCAGAGTTGGCAGCACTAGCTCGCATGCACCTGCAGCGAGCTCGCCTCGTGCATATACTCATATCATGCACATACAGTACGGTACATCGTCATAATCTCGCAGCCTGCGTGTTGCATGTACCGTATATCTCTAAATTGATCAGTTTCAGTGTTTGTACATGGTTGGATGAATTAGACGTAACACAGATGATTGGATATCTGGCTAACGACAGGTATTATTGCATTTTTCCTGTAAAAATTATTTTCTGAAGTTCTGTAGATCTATGACTGTAACGGTAGTAGGGCCTAAAAACTAAGTGTTAAGTGGCCCTTATCTGACGTATATCTACGCACCTAACATTTCACTTGAAATTGACAAGTTTTCCCTTTGGCATTCCTCTAACGTTAATGGCTGACCTCATTTTAATCCTCATATTTTAGAGGGTAGGCGTAATTGTGCTGAAAATCTCATTAAATTCAAATAAGAACAATATTAATTTTCACAAGAATAGCAAGTCACTAATATCGTGGCAATAGGCCATGTAACGTTACGCCACGATGTCAATTTGACACTAAAAAATAGAAAGTTCCCATGCCTGCGCACTCATTCACTTTACACGCAGTTCACGGTTTTTTGTATGAAAGGTGACATTGTCAAGGCATGTGAGTAGAAATACATAAAATAGACGTTTTACACCAGTTTTCCCTCATTTTTTTCACTGATACATATCACCAAAATTGATACGAAGATGATGTTCGTCGTGTCTTTTGTGATTTTATCGCGCAGTTACGCGTATGCGCAGACTTGCACTGTGCAGACATTGGGCAACAAACCATACGTAGCCGTATGCTCCACATGATCTAACAACGTGGTCGTTAGGCCCCACTTCAGGACACTTGAAGGCCAAACGTGTGTCGGACTGTAGCGAACATTCAGTGAATGTTCGCCATTGCAACACAGTGACCTTGATAACCGTTGTATACAATATTTCATTCAGTTTGAGCAGAAGGCCGTCGATTCTGTGTGAAAATAGAGGAGGTGAAGTCAGAGGTGAGGAAGAATAGAAAGTTGCTGAGAGCCATTCTGGAGAGGCTGGAACACAATGGTGCAGTGGAAGACGTCCAAGTAGATTAGGGCTCCCTGACGACATGCCAGCTCTTCCCTTCAATAAACAAGAGGACTTAGAAGAGCTGGACAGAGTCCTCCACTGCTACAACAAATTCCTGAGAAGAGAAAACAGTTGGTAAGTGTTTAATGAAATGAAAAAAAAAAAAAAAAAAAAAAAAAAAAACATACAAAGTGATCACCCCGTTATGTTTATCAGGGATTACACTCTTCAGAAGAAAGTAGGAATTTCTACTTTAGCAATATATTTTTGTCCATAGAAAACTACTTTGTGTACACAAGGGCCAATTTTGGGTGATTTTCTTACCTTTTTATCAATTCTAAGTGGCATCCCAAGTTTCTGGGAAAATTAAAAGTGCATAGTCCCATGCCCAATTACCTACATAAGTGCTGAACCATCTTCCACGCGTTTTGACCAGTGCAAAATGCAATACCTCACCCTTCTGCACAAACCTGACTGTTTTGATTCATAAACTTTCATGGTGCTGCAAATGATTTTGAAGTATCATTAAGTATGAAAAAAGGCTCCATTTTCTAATCAGAAGTTGAGTTGAGTATATGTATTGTTCATGAGATAGTACAGTCCTGGTAGAGAGGGCACCTTAACAAAAATTTTTTATCATGTGTACATGTGAAGTAGTAAAAAAGTAGTAAAGAAATTGTTAAATTAGATAATTGTAGATATAAAGTGAAGTAAGATTAATTTTTAAAAAATGATAAGAAAAACAAGTGAAATATCCAAAAGCATTTTACCTAGAATAAATGTTTATTCTTTCATTGAATCATTAGCAGTTAGATAGTTCATTTTGACCTCACATTATTTTTTTAGATAAAAATTGATTGATGCCCTGTAGACCTGTCAGTATCCTATGACAAGGATTATAATGCATAGTGTAATTGCTTACAGATAAAGCTCCATCATATCAGGTACTCTATGAATCGAAACTACATGTATTATTACGCGTATGAGGATATGTGGTTACCCTCCCAGAAGATTTTCAGGGTTAACTTTCAAGGTAAAAGGTGATCTGGGCAATGTGAAAAAGTTTCATTTACATGTTTTTATAACCTTAATGGACAAATATGGATATGAAATTCTAAGTTTTTATTTTCTATGCTTTTTCAAGTAGCATGTAATTTACCCATATCCATTAAACTCTATTGTTCTGACAGATGCAGTAAGGGCCAGTGCCTCTTGCACGTTGAGGGGGTCATTAAGCACTACCTCAAGTACGCGTACCAACGGTTGCCAAAGAAAGGTCGAGCAAAACAGCCCTTATAAATTACTGAAGAATCTCAGTAGATGTCAACGACATGCTTGTTTTTTTTTTTTTTTTTTTGTGTGTGTTTTTTTCCTTTACATGTATTAATTATTTATAAAAAAATAGCATGCTCATATTTATGTTTAAGCCAAGGAAATGCTGCCTGAAGGTTCTTGATGTTCGGTTCAAATTGTACCATTGTTTAGCTATATTTTTGGAACTGACTTTTAGGACCGTCCCGCGGTCAAACTATATGATTGATGTACTAAAATCCTTCAGTAACTGTAGCTATATGTAGATGTAAGTTGCATGCATTTTCATGGGTAGCAGTTTCTCTCATACATGTATGTGCTAATCATTATACCCCCACCAAGCAGCTGAGAAATGCTCCTCAAATTCAGCACACACATTGGTCTTGCTGTGTAGATGTGCAAGACACCTTTTTTATGTGATGGAAACCATGTTGTTTTGGTAATGGCATATTATTGCAATAAGTCGTGAAAAATGCTTGCGGGTTAAACTACTTCCTCATTTTTCGAGCAATGCTCATGAAATTCAGCATAAACACTGGTCTTGGGATGAAGGTGTGCAAGACAGACTTTTGAATGTGTCAGAAACAGTGTTGCCATGGTAACAGCATTTTATTTCAATAAATCTGGAAAATCTGGAAAAATCTGGTGGATGCAAATACTTCCTCATATTTCCTAGAAATGCTCATGAAATTTGGCACACACATTACTTACTGCCCGTCATGCTTTCTGGCACATAGGGCAGCAACATAGAATTTCCAGTCCACTCTGTTTGGGCTGTTAAGATTTACCACTGAACCCTGCCATTTGCTGCATTTTCTCTTCTGCAAATTAAATTCCATGATTGCAGAATCAGTCAAAAAAGCTAAACTTTTTTTTCTAGATACTAATATATCAATGTATTCATTTCATATCTGTTATCAAAATCATATTTACTTGCGTGTTTGCTATCATGAACCTTTCCAAATAAAATGATATTTTTGTTTTATCTCAGCCATGTGCTCTTGTGATTAAGATAAATTCCATGATGGGCAGTTCCATAAAATGATCAAATTTTTGTACGTCCGACCCCCATTTTTCTCCATTTTTATTTCACTTCGTGAACTACTCAAGCCATGATAATATGAGAGCGTTACCTTTTTTCATATGAACTACAAACTTGAGATGAATTATTTCAGGAAAGATACACATATAGGGGGTTGGACGTACATATTTTATGGAATTGCCCTGATTGCAGAATCAGTCCAAAAAGGTAAACAATTTTTTTCTAGATTAAAAAATGATATTGATGTATTCATTATGCCTCAGCCCACCAAAGGTGGGTGTTGGAGGTATTCTGTTTTCTGGTTGTCCGTCCGTCCGTCCCGTTTTCGTTCTCACGATTACCTAAGAACCATTGACGAATCAACTTCAGACTTGGCTCTTGCATATGGGAGGGACAATGATCTGATTAGATTTTGGGTCACAAGGTCCAAGGTCAAAGGTCATAGAGGTCATGAACATGGCTCGTGCTCGCAATAAGAACCATTTGACGGATCGACTTCAAACTTGGGTGATGTATGCAAATGGGAGGGACAATGATCTGATCATATTTTTTTAGTCTCGAGGTCAAAGATTAAAGGTCATAGACGTAATTATATACATGAAAATGGCTCATTCCCACGATAAATTAAAAACCATTCAACGGATCAACTTCATGCTTGGGTGATGTATGCATATGGGGAGAGACAATACGATCTAATTAGATTTTGGGGTTTCAAGGTCAAAGGTCAAAAATGTCATTGTATACATGAAAAAAATCACCATGAATGTGCCATTATTTCCGATCTGGAAATGGCGGAGGCATAAACTGCGCGCAATTGAGGATTCATCTAGTTTTTCTAATTACATTGTATTGTTCGGATTTAGATAAATTCCATGATTACAGTTCAGTCAAAAAAGGTAAACTTTTTTTTTTCTAGATACAAATATGATATCTATGTATTCATGTTATATCTGTTATCAAAATCATATGTTTACTTATTGAGTCTGCTGTCATAAGCCTAACCATTTTTTTTGTGTGTGTGTGTGTGTGTGTTATCTTAGCCAGGTGCTTGTTCTTTATTGTATTTTTAAATTTATCTTTGTTTGGTAGATCTATAAATTCCTGCTCTATAGGACAGATAAAAGTTTCATATGAGTAAAGTGCGTTGGTTTGTTAATATGTCAAAAATGAAGATGTCCAAGCTACTAATTGTTGTGTGATAGCGTTCTCATATATGAGTCGAGTCATGCACCATGGCTTTTATCAAAAGTAACAAAAAAAAAAAACCAAAACTCAAACCAATAAAAAACAAAGTTGCCTTCTCTGTACTAAAGCACTACGAAAGCAAAATCGTCATTACTACTTCGATTGTCTGCAAAGGGCCAGTGTATGTACTTAGGGTCGTGCAGGTCCTGAGCAGGAGGAAAGTCACATGTCAAAAACAGAATTAAGCTATAACTTGATACATTTTATTGAATCCATTTTTTAAACAATGTATGAGAATAACATTATTTTACTCTCCTTAAAAAAATGAGTTAACAATTTCTCAGAATTTATTTTTGTTGTTTATGTCCCTTCCACTTAGAGGAACTGCAAAGTTCACGCAGCCTCCACATAGGGAAAGTTCCATGAGATGGTGTAGTTGAGCGACGTGAAAGAAAGGATGGTTTACCTATCATAACAGGGGTTCACTTCAGAATGCCAGTCCGATTATTTCTGACATTACCGTAAGATTGTTCAGAAAATGTTTGAAAGATAATTGACGTGAACCAATGGATGTAGGATTCCTAATGTTTTTCTCGTCAAAAGTATGAAAAAAAAAAGACTATTGAAAATTATTTTTAAATTAAGTTTTGTAGGGAATAAGAAGGAAAGCTGTTATAAGAGGCACAAAAATTTGAAAGTAGCTGGTAGATAGGATTTTTTTTTTTCTCTCGATGCTTTTTAGTTTGTATAGGTTTTTCCCGCCCAATTTCATCAGAGATGCATTCGAATTCATGAATAGGCATTAAGGTTCGAACGATTTTCGTCAACTCTCTGCTCCCATGGTTCATTTTCATTCTTTGAGCCTTCAATTTCGTTATATCCTGTTCCTTTTCGATTTGGAGAGAAATCATTCAATATCGCGTCAGCTGAATTACAGGCGTTCAATTTCGTCCAAAAATTCAATTTCATTTATATGCACACACCTTCGCACTTTGAAGGTTCAAAGAGAGAAGAGAGAATTCATAAAGAAGTTTTGTAGCTCTAAGGAATTTCTACGTCACATTCACCTTTTCGTTGTTGTTTTAAATTATGTAGTTTCTGTTCCCATTCAAAAGTTTCATTTTCAGAATTCATTTTAATTATATTGCATATATGTAATTCTTTTCTTTCCATCTTTTCTCCCAGTTTCACGTTATTCCACGGCAGTATGGATATAACACAAATAGAATGGTTATCACTCATAACTGTTTACATATTATTGTGCTCTATGTCACATTTGAGATTTTTCATAATGCAGAGTCACTCAGTCTCTTCAGCCGTCGATTGCTGAAGCGCCATGCACCTTGGCATGTAGTCTGAGAGTGGTTTTACCATTGTGTACCTTATCCGGCTATAATGGCGTTGATGTTCTGGAGAACGACATGTCTAAGGATATTACTGCGCCATTACTGTAGGTTGACACCTACTTCTTTAGCTGCCTACCTGTCCCCAACACGAAGCACCCGCGCTTGCTGTGCCAAAGTCCTTTTCACTGCCGACTTGAAGATGAAGTGAGTCATGTCTGTCATCTTGAGGAATGGGGAGTATAGAGAGCAGCTTCGTCTTAATGAAGGGGTTGGCTCCGCCGGGAAGCTGGGCTCGGGCATGAGGTCTGGTGGTGTCGTAACTCGGTCGGGAACATCTGGTTACAATCTGCAACGGTTTCAGCGAGGAAGTCCTCGATGCTCTCCCTGGTCACGGTTTCGAATGCGATTCTGTGGTGGACAAGACCGATGTTAGCGGACATGGCGAATGTTAAGTTGCAATTGCGACCTCGCTGGCCGTGCACCACCCTCCTAACCGGAAGGCCCCGTGTTCTTAATGCACTTTAAAGAGCATTAAGAACAGGTGAAAACGTTGACTTTACTAAAATTCAGTAAATTCAACGGGTTTCTGATTATACCTTTCATGGTATTTATTACTACTTGCGCAAATCGTTCATCGCTACCAATTTATGTTCTGATATCACGAGGTTTCTAGCCGTTAACAAGTTACAGACTGTCGAATTCAGGATGCTAGGCAACAAAGAGAGTCGATGATGTCGTCTGGTTTCGGCCCACAACATGGTCAAACGCTGGAAACAAAATCTCAACCCATTGACCATGTTAGCTACTGTAGTCGGGTGGCCCCCTGTGTTAAGCATGATATAATAAAATAACTCAAGTGAGACTAGAAAATGTAATAAAGGCAGATTTTTTTCTTTCGTATCCTTCTTCTTAAATTCAAACATTTCTTTGCTTCGATGAGTCTCTTTAAAATGAATTCAATACCTTGAGCACTGAAAGGACCTGCCAGGCCTTCCTTTATGGATGTGTGTGTGGGTGTGTGTGTGTGATTAAAAATGATTCAAAAAAGTTTACTCACAACTTTCAACACGTATTATGTAACAACTTGATAACTGTGGAATCAGTTATATGAACAATGGCAAATGGTGGAATAATGTGCAGTGATTCCAATACAAGTACCCGGAAGCAAAAGTTCATTTTTTTTTCAGATATTCAACGCTGAATGAATTCAGGAGACAACTTAAAAGTGGATAATGCACTTCTTAAAACATAACTGAAATAAAGCGACCTTTTTAATTTCTTGAAACTATGATACCTTTCATTTATTGCATATGGAAGCCAATATCTGTAAGACAAATGGAAGTTCTCTTCTTCATTGTACAGGCTATGCATCCTACTTACGAGTAAAGGATGTGGAGTTGAAGTACGCTCTACCAGAACCATATCTTGTAATGGCTACGCATTTGTATTCACATGGGTCTTAGAACTGAAGATTCCCTATAGTCATCACAGTGGAAGTCAAGGTTTCATCTTTATGTACAGTCTTAAGGAAAGTCACGTGACTGGTTTCCTCGTCTATGCTTTTATTGTTGCAGTACCAGACGAAGGTAAGTGATGGGGGATTGGCGTCTAAAGTACATGTCAGCAAGTTTCCGATTAATTATTTGTTTGTTGTCAGCCGTCGAAAGGAGATGGAAATAATGGGTTTATCTATATTCGAAATAGATATTAAAAACTGGTTGGGAGAGGAGCATTCAGAGAAGAAAAAGAGAACATGATAAATGAAAAGAAAAAGTTAACCTTGCTGAGATAAACACGTCGCGCAATATAGGAACGTGGAGAATTTAATGGTTATAGTTACGTTAACAAGATCCTTGTTGTCCTGTATTAGATTGGCACTTGCTAACTTTGTGAGCAGCTGATCTTTAAAATTTTCAAAGATGAAACATGTGTATGAGTAGGCTATTTGTATTTGTACTCAAAGACCCTGAAACCAACCATAGTTTGAAATGAAAAACTGTTTTTAAGACGCAAACAACGATCTCATTGTTTTGGTTACAGAGACAATAAATAAAAGGAGCATTTTCCCGAGTTAAAAAAAAAATAGCCGTTGCTGCACCTCTCTCCCTGTACTATACATGATATGCATACACACACACATACACCCCTTACCATACTTTACATGATATGCACACACACAAATACACAGTACTGTTCAGGTGAACTGTGCACATGCACGCTCCTTCTGTCCAGTCTGTATTTTCTTCAAACAATAGTTTACATTTTTGATATATTAAAAAATACTTTCTATCGATATCATACTTTGAAACTTTCAGACTGGTATGAATGGCATTTACTTAATTACAGGTAAATTCAAAATCTAATTACAGGTAAATTCAAAATGAATGGAATAGTAAGAATAAATCAAAACAAACAACTGTAAAATATCCCCGGTAACACTTGTTAAACCTGTGCATTCAAGAAGACCTATTTACAGGAAATTTAAACTCACATGAAATGTCGAGAACCATGTTAGCATTCTCCCACCGCCATGTACCAGTGGATGAGCTCTACAGCTTATATTGGTCTGTACATGTATATCGCCTTGGAAATCGTCTGGTCTAAATAATGTTAACTTCATCGAAGGGGGGGGGGGGGAGGGGGCTTAAAGAAAAGCCAACAATTTTTTAAAAGTCAAAGCTCTTGAACATGTGGTTGTAATATCTCTTTATATAATAATTCCCCAGTGATGAATACATATTAGAAATCTGCTGTTATCGTTTCAATTTAATTTTGTTCTCATTCTGGAAAAGAAATTGTAATCACATAAATTTACTCTACAAGAAAGAATTAAATCACCATACACCACCAATAGCGCTCTACGTATACCGAAAAAGACTTCTGAAGATGCAAAGCACTGAAGGAATTTTCCATGGTGCTTCCTCTCTATGAGTATCGTGAAAATGCTTTCGGAATCAAACAGATTTCCATTCAAATTATTGGGAACTGAAATGCTTGTATTATCCGGAATACGACTGGTGTGGCCAAGTGCCCATGAAAAGTCAACTGCTGGAAGTGACCCAATACTTCTACAGGTGAATAAAGCAGATGAATTCTCATAAACGTAAAGGATCGTTGACTTAGTGTCCTCTGAAGTCTGGTTAGCGAATGAAAGCTGGACGCTGGCAGGTGGAACTTAGTGACAAAGAAATAAAAGAGAAATAGCAATAGATGTTCCTCTCAAAAAAGACATTGCTGTTTGTATGAATAGGCCTTACGATAGATATGATATTGATATGATATATGATTCTGATATTCTAAAGTGGCTGAATCAGCAAAGGCCACATCCATTGTAAGAGTTTGATTGTGTGTTGTCTTAAAACTACATTTTCATATTTAAAAAAAAAAAAAATCAGTACTTCCTTTAATAATCTCGGGTCCTGTTTCTTTCAAAATAAATGATCTTCTTCCTCAGACAGGAGAATTTAAAATAGCGTAAGATGTGCAAGACTCTAAGTTAAGTCTAAGAAGATATGGACTCTTAGAACAAAGACCAGCCGTAAATAATTCCAAAGAATACACATGAAATACCTGCGCCCCTACCTTGAACATTCAGAGAGACTAAACGTTGATATTCATAAGTTAGTTCCGGGTGTAATGCCACACAGCGAAGACTCTTTCCTTGATCATTTCTGGACGGTGTGATCGTTACAGTCTTTCGGGAGATATAGCTGTCTTCTTTTACAGCATCAGATTGCCTTCCAACATTGACATCCATGTCATCTGGTAATTGCCAATCAAGGACGACCGGAGGTCTGGCACCATGTGATTCGCATGTGATGTCATACTGCTTACCAGCCGTGACTGTTACAGCTGCATTGTTGAAGTATCCATTGTTTCTATTATCCCGGATTGTAAGCCATAGAGGCCGAGCTGGAAAAACAAAAATAATCATGATATAAAAACAGCATCTATATCCTACCTGTCCAATGATCATGCCATGTGGGAAAGATTCTTGTGATAAGTCAGTAGAACAGTTTTAATTAACCTTAACCTGATATCGATAAGGAAAATTTATTAAGTAAAGTAGTGCATTTTACCTTCCATATGTTACATCATACTGATGAATGAATGAATAAATAGATGAATGAATGAATAAATAGATAAATGAATGAATAGATAAATGAATGAATAAATGAATAAAGATTCACGCACAATTAGTATTTCCCCGGTGCCATGTTTAAAAGCTTTATGGATTTAATCAATGCCTGAAAAAGCTTTTAATTTTCAAAATATTCACAGTGTTTTTTTGACATGCTAGACCATCAGTCAGTTGTTGGTAGTATACCTTCTAAATGCGTTCATTGTTATCATGTTTTTTATTTTACATTATTCTGATAAATTTTGTACCTGGTAAAAGTGGTGCCAGTTGGAAGCTGCTAAACCATGTTGACCCTAACTGTTCTGACTCACTGGAACTGTCCGCTGTCCTGACTGCGCATTTGTAATTGTCGCTGTCTTCCGTGGTAACATCGTGGATTGTGAGATTCACACTGCTATCGTCTCCCAACAAACTGAACTTCGATTTTTCACGAATGATGGACTCACAAGAATATGAATTAATACAAGAATGAGTGGCGAGCGCAGTACTGTTACCATTCTCCCAAGTGACGCTCCGTATCGAAGTTTGAGGTGTGAATGTACAGACCAGCGTAAAGTTTGCGCCAATTACTGGTAGATGGTTAAATGTTTGAATAGACACCTCGAATGCATGGCATCCTGTACAGTGCGAATAACAAACATCCAAGTGAAAATCCTTAGGATTTTACCCATAGCATACAGCGAATATATATATATATATATACACATCCTGACTTTTTGGGTCTTAAAACTCAGTTTATGAGTGATTATTTTAGTCAAAAAAAAAAACCCGTCAAGATTGGATGGATTAACTTCTGCAAGAAGTCCATTCAGAGGATTCAAAAGAATGCGAAAATGAAAACAGTGCAGAATATGAACATGATAACCTCAGGATGAGTCGTTACATGATACATACCCGATCAGATTCATTGTGGCACTTTTCATCAATAACCGCGTTTTCCTCCTTTTCATCCATTCATTTCATTCATGTTCTTCTACCAACAAACCTCTCTTTGTGCTCTTAATATGCCTAATACTTTCTAAACTAAACAAACCGTTATACTTACTGTTTCTGGAAAAGAACATGAAAAGAAGAATTAATTCAAAATAAGCCAGCCTCATTTTCGATAACTGCCAACGATATATTGATAGTATCATTCAAATAAACATTATCATAAAGGCTAGCAAACCGTACAAAACAACCGCGCAATGGGTTTTTACTGGACGTGGTTAGTACGTTAACTGTATTATACTTCCGTGAAGTGAATGCAGTATTGACATAGGCTGCTTATGATAAGACCTTCTGATAACTATCAGTTTCACAATATCTACCAACTTTAGAATTAATTATCTTATACAGCAGTTATATAAGTAAGTGGGCGCTATTCCCTTTTAAAAAAATGACAAAGGGACAAAGTCGAGAAGTAACCCACGCATATCTTCTTCAAGCCAGGTATCAACATATACTGTACTCATTTTATTTAAAAGATTCATGTACATATAAGATGGATTCCTATCAAATGTATTATTGCTCAACTGACAAGGAAAAGAAAAGAAAACAAAACATGAACATGTTCAGTATTAAATACAGTCAAGTGAATAGGAAGTAGATGGATATCAGCTTCTTTTACCCGGAGATTTTTCTCATGACCAACGTGGTGTTGCAAATTATGTCAGGAATGATTATTCGTGCTCTGTGGTGGATGTGGATGGTGGCAAATTCAAGGAATCACTGTGGGTACAGTTAGAGATTAGAAATAGGATTGTTTTAGTGGGTTTTATTTATAAATCCCCATCAAGTAGTGCTTACAACAACCAGGAGCTGTGTTATTTGTTGACTAAAGTATGTGCTAGTAAATTCATTATTATTAAATTTAATCACCTACTCGTTGTCGGTGACTTCAATTACCAAAACAACAATTGGGATCTTCACCAGGCTGAAAGTGTGGCATATCACTCTTATGAATTTTGTCCTGTGTTGAGGACCTCTACCTCTATCAACATGTTCAGTCACCAGCAAGATACAGGACTGGTCATGTCCCTAGTCTGCTCTACCTCGTGTTTACAAACGAGGAGGATCTGTTATCGTATGTAAGTTATGATACACCCATTGGAAAGAGTGACCATATTACTCTAAATTTGCATTTACAGATTGGGCCAGAAGAGAAGGAGAAAAAAATCTTATGTCAGAAGTTATTATCATGCCGACTATGACAAGATGAGGGAATAACTGAAACAAATTTGTTGGGAAAACGAACTTCGTGAGCTTACAGGACTGGAGGCATGGAATTTCTTTGAAAAGTCAGTCCACACTTGTATTGAGTCTTATGTTCCACTGAAGAAATAAACGGTCAAAGAGACAACCTGAATGGTTCAATCAACGATGTAAACATGCAGTAGACCTAAAACATAAATCTTGGAAGAAGTATCAGAAGACCAGGTGTGATGCTGACTGGTCAACTTACGTCAGTCACAAGAATGCTGCAACTTCTGAAATCAAGAGAGCCAAATCTGACTTCGAAAATAAGATTGCTGATGAAGTTAATGTCAACATTAAGAGTTTCTGGTACTATGTTAAAAGTCAAACTAAAGCCAAAAGTGCCATTCCAGACTTACTAAAAGCTGATGGATCTTGGGCCAAATCAGATCATGAAAAAGCAGAGGCTTTTAATTTGTTTTTGGATGTGTCTTTACACAAGAAGATGTGGAATCAATTCCCAACGCACCCAGCAGAACTTTTAAAACATTTGAAGATGGTGAATTTCGCACGGAGGATGTCACTGATCTACTTTTCAAGCTAGACATCAACAAATATACACTCTAGAGTACTGAAAAAACTGTGCATTGAATTAGCTGAACTTCTCCAGATAATCTTCACTAAGCTAATAGGGAGCTTTAGATACGCGACGCAGCTCAGACAACGCGGTATCTTGCTGGGTTGACTTACGTTCTCCTCTTTCCTCTTGTCGTGTTGCAAAGAGGCTTTAGATTTGTGGAAGACGCAGTACAAATAAAAGAAGCGCGCGCGCTCAGATGTGAACCTGATGTGAACAATTGTTACGTCATAAAACAGGGTCTTGCGCAGGCCCCGTAATCTCCGCCATTTTGTCGGGTACATTTGAACACGATTTGAACGCTTCCCGAAGCCCCCATGAATAATTCATTTTGTAAGATGCTCCCCGAGGCCGCATATGATTTCCACGCAAAAGAAGCGCAAACGCAGTTCAGCGTTGAGCATGCGCATTGGGTAGAGGTCAACTCGTATTATCTATTCATAAATGCTAATGTATTCATGCATAAATTTATTCCGACGCAGCAGCATCGGCGAATCAGTGTCCTTCAATTATCTAATTATAATGCAACTAATATGCCAAATGAAAAAGCAGTGTGACGTTGTTGATGTTTGGTTTCATCATAGCGTTTCATTCAGACGATTCACTGGCCCGGTACAATCACATAATTACCAAACTTAAAAATTTATAAGTAATAATAATATTCAGAAGAAGTAAGGAGTTGCTGGTAACTCCTTGGAAGAACTGACCATTCCATTAGACATGAAACGAAATATTGGAGGAAGAATGAACTTATTTCTGCATTGACTCTTCGGAAGTCTTGATGGCGTGAAAAAAAGGGAATTAGGACAGCAACACATTATATTCACGTATCAGTGATCAAAAGGTAGTAAACTGAATAAGATGCTGCACAATTCAGCAAACGTATGCTACTGACGTAGCCAGGAATTTTCAGCGGGGGGGGGGGGGGGGGCAAGGCAAGGAAGGGAGGGTAGGGAGATTTTTGAAAATTCGTGCATGAAAATGGCATTTTCTGCACAAAATTTCAGTATTAGGTGTAACTTATATGAGATGAGGCATATGCTAATCTTTTTTTTTTCGCTCGCCGATATCAACGGGGGGGGGGGGGGGGTGGGGACATGGCCCCCTTGTGCCCCTTAGCTTCGCCCTGATTATATCTAATATCATGTGAGATCAGATCACTTTAGAACCAGAGCTCTCAACCAAGATAAAACCTCTTCTGCATCATTATATTATTATGGTTTCTAAGGAAAAGGACATTAAAATGGTAATCTCAATTCCGACCCCCCCCCCCCGAGTCATTAGTCGTTTTACCAGCTGATCAGTAGGAGTTGTTGTGCTGAATTATCCGTTTTTAATTTGAAATCAATGCAAGGTCGGTAAAAGAATAAAGAAGCCCCCCCAAAAAAAAAAAAAAAAAAAAAAAAAATGTGTCCAAGGAATAACTGGCAAATGTTTTCTCCAGTGACTTCTTCACTCTCTCTCTCCTATTCACCTTCCCTCTCTCTCTCTCTCTATCTCTTCCTCTCTCCCTCCTCTCCTTCCTTCTTTTCCCAAAGTCACATCTTTATCTCCTTCATTTCTTTTTATATCAAAATCTTTATCACAATCTCCATTACCTCACGTCACCTCTCTTATCTCTTCTTTTGAGATATATATTTCTCTGTCACTCTCTTATTTTTATTCCACCACAATTTCTAAACTATTTAATCATGTTACTTACAGAAAACAACAAAATAAGTGGATTACTGGACGTTCATAAGATTAAGTTGTCTATTAGCATCATTATCGCAATGATGAATTGATCGTGTTTACATGTTAACTGATCTAATCTGCAATCTATTACAGATCTATGCCCAGTGTAATTACATCAGCTTTTTGGTAATGTTAAAACTAATTTTCACAAACTGATGATTGCTCTTACCTTCATGTTTGTATGTCATTCTTTCATACAAAAATACATTTTGTGACTAATTCATTAACATGAAAGTATTACAGTTTCTAATCTTATACCTTCAGAAGTAGTAGCCCACATTTCCACAACACTGTTTAAGAATTGGAAGAGAAACTAGCCAATTTCAATTTTAAATGACAGATATTTGTGTAAAACTATACATCACATCAGTACAAAATACATAACTTACAATAGACACTAAATAATATTTCACATTTGTGAACACTAAACACAGTTACTCGTAAGGCCCAGGACAATGATTTTAAGATCTGGCAGGGCCAACAGGTTTACGAATTGAAATGAATTGAATTAAATTACATTAAATTAAATTACAACAATTTACAACAATATTCCAAAGAATAGGTGAAAATGAATGGTTGTTCTCTTAAAGCGTCAAGAAGACGCCTTTACAAAACAAATAAAAGAAAATTTGTGCTGAATATGTCCTATGGGAATGTACTGGGATCTACAAATTTAGGAGTGTTTTTCTGTGGCTTAAAGCAAGATTGGGTGCCACTTGCAAAAGGGGGCTACTATCTTTAATGCATGAAGTTTTTTTGCAAATATATTTTTTTAAACTGACGCACAAATATCCTATCGTACTCTAGGGAGTTTAAAAGATTATGATCTATGCTACATCATGCAAATTCTTGATAAAATCAGGATTTTACTGAACACATTTATCCACTATTCCAAACCTCCAATTGGCGGATGGAACAATGATCATCTAATAATTCACAGTTGCAAAGAATGTTTTGCATATTGGGCATGAAAATATGAACAAAGATTATCTGAATTTTCTTTATATACACGTAAGGCCCTTTTCCATGCACCGAAATCAATAACCTCTTTACGAATTCGTACCCTACAGGTGATATGTTACAATTGAGCGAACTTACAGCCGTGTTGAAAAATAGAAACTTCCCGTAAAAGCTAAAATAACAAAAAAAAAAGGGGGAGGAGACTACTGTCAACACAAACACACAAACAAAACACGCAAAACAACAAAAAGTTTTGTGGAGATTCAAAAAGGATCAAAGATCTATCAGCTTGGCGAGCACTTCAGCGTTAACATTAGGGGCAATACAATGTCCCAATTCATCTTAGTCTTAGAGAAAACTCTATCCTCAATTAGGAAATAAAACTTATGATAGATCTGTGGGTAGTAACTTGGGATGTGGCAGGCTAATTAAGGTAAAAAACTATTGATACAGTCCCTCTTTTTTGCTAAATCTACCTATTACCATAACTTTGGGATATTTGCAGAGTTTTATCGTGTCCAGCTGCCATCAGCAATGAAGATGAAGAGGTGTGAACTTGTGAATATCTGTTGAATGAAAAAAATATGAAAAAGAGCGAAATTTAACAAATATGTAAGACATGTGTGATATGTAAGATATAAATTCATAAACATGTATTGACTATAGCAAAATAGAGCTATGTACACGATTGGACTCAATGAATACATCTGTCCACAAACTTGTCTTCAGAAAGGGCCTTCTACTACAGTAGCTCCTCCACATCATAATCTATCAATGATGTTGAGAATTACATTCTTAAAAACCTTCAAATCTAAGTTAAATTATATCTGATACGGTAATACATTGAACTTGACACAGGAAATTCATGAGGATTGTCTTATCTCTTTTATAATTGTGCCTGGGAAATGTTTTTTTTTTTGGCTAGGTTGCTTAATAGACTGTCCATTATTATTATCATTATCATTACTATTTTTGTTTTAATTTTTTATTATTATTCCGAAAAACAGGATCCATTCGTATACTTGAAAGACTTTGCTTTGACAAAAAGCACGAAGTTCAATCAAGGGCAACTACATTAATAATGTACTATTATTTTACTGTCCTATTATCATCATCATCATCATTTTTATTATTTACTGGCATAGATCTAGACCTATAAACAGCAAATATATTCATACAGCCTACCTCTCCAAATTTCAGCAAGTTCTTTTTTCCTCTCTGGATTTGTACATGTCTCCACAGAATCTATTTTATTGGAGAAGAAAAGCACCATCCTGAAATTGTGAAAAGAAAGAAAGAAAGAAAGAAAAAAAAAACATTAGTTCAAGTTACATTTCTAGTTAGAATCTAGACAGGCTGTTGTCGCTCACTACAATCACTATGCTGTATGCTACGTGCTCATCCCTTACACTGGAAAAAAAAAGAAAAAAGAAATCAAGCTAGCGATAAGAAAAAAAAGACAAAATTAATGAGTCAAACATGAAGAACACAAGGTATAGCCGCTGTCACTGAACATCGAAGTCGTAATCGAGATTTTCCGCTGTCTGTGACTGAATTTGAATTCACTAAGAAATGTGATACATAACACTGTGATTATTTTGCGACAATTTGACACAGATTTGCTCAACCGTTACATCGAGATACGATTCGTTTAATGTTAGTACTCACTAACATGTTAGTGGGAAAGATTAGCAACGATCTTCACTAGAACTAACTAATGCTAGACTCTAGATCTAACTGTTAGGTCTGGACTATGTCTACATCTGAATTAGATAGTGGACCAGGTCTAACAACAGTAACAATAACAGCTTTGTCAAAATAAAAGGGGGATCAGATTTAACTACTTGTCTTCCGATGTGAACTAATGTTAAACTTGAATTCAAAATGTATAAACTCCCAGTAACACTAAACAGCAGGGAAAAAATATATGGGGGCTCGGGGCGAATTTGCCCCCGAAACGCCAAAAAGAGCCCTGGAAAACTGAAAAAGAGTCCCTGTAATTCATAGGGTCCAATGTAAACTGTAAAACAATGTAGAAAATTCGGGCGGATGGGCTCAAAAAGTAGCCCCGGAAAAAAAAAGTATTAATTTTTTCCCTGCTAAACAGTTAGCCAGGCCAACTAACGTCAGATATTTTCCTCACTTCACTTGACTTGGATTTGATTGTCAACATCTTCTATTTGTCGTTAGTCTAACTTGTCGTTAGGCTCAACTGTTACTTTTCAACCTGGTCCAAATAATATTTTCAAACCAATAGCCAAATTTCTTCATCCAATAGCAGTGAATAAGAAATATTGTTATTTATCATGTTTATTGATGGAGGGGGAGGGGGATAATTAAACCAATTAGACCAAGAGGGTTCTAGTGGCAATCAAGCCGAAAATAAAGCTCTCGACGATGAAAAATGTATTGAAAGTTTGAGGGTAGATTGTCCAAAAATTTATTCATCAAAACACCTTTGCAACTTCTCAAAATATAAATAAATACCTGTAGATCACTCACAATTTTCGGACTTCTTTTCAATTTAAGTGAATTCAAGAAATTCAAGCATATTTACAGTTGTACTCACCGACAAACTTCTCCACCCAAAATGATCATTCTGTGCGGGTGACGTCATCACAGCCAACTGAGTAGCGGAAGTGACGAAAAAAGGTCATATTTCGTCTCGATCCATTCATTTAAATATTTACCATATTCATAAGGCACGGTCCAATCAAAATTTGAGAATATCGCAGTGAGCAAAAACAAAAATGAATAATGCATGAGGAAGAATCGATATTTTCCATTTTTATGGCTATCGGAATGGTATCGGGGGCTTCGGGAACGTTCAAATGTCCCCCCCGGAAGTCAGATTGCAATACGCTTAAATACGCTTAGCCTGAATGGTGACGCAGTGTTATATATGCAAATGAGGAAAATCCGCGGGTGCTACATTTCTTTCTATACGGTGTTATTCGTCTATGGTCTTGCGTCGTGTATTGGGGAGGACGGTAAACTGTTGTGTAAAACAGGCGACGCAGGATGGACTGGAAAAGAGCTGTCTCGCGCATGCGCACAACATTTTGGCAAGATACCACGTCGTCTGAGCTGCGTCGCGTATCTAAAGCTCCCTAATGAAGTGAGGAAGTATACCAGATATCTGGAAAGAGGCTACTGGAATTGAACTATTTGCAGACGATACAAAAATCTATAGAGTTCTGGACAACAGAAGAGATGCACAAAGCCTTCAAAAGGATATTCAAGCTGTTTCGAGATGGACTGAGAAATGGCAACTGCAATTTAATGTTTCGAAATGCAATATCATCCATTATGGGAGGCGCAACCCGAAATGTCACTACACCATGTCAAATGCTGGAGAAGATATACCTGTATCTGACACTTAGAAGGACCTTGGAGTAACTTTTGACTTTTCACTATTATTCTCAGATCATGTGACAGATTTAGCAAGAAGAGCCAACACGAAGTTGGTATTATAAAGAGATCCTTTTCCAGCCTAAACGAAAAAGGATGGCTTAAGCTCTCTAAGACTATCATCTGGCCATCTCTTGAATGTTGCAACTCGGTTTGGTGTCCCATGTTCAAGAAGATGAAGATTTACTGGAAAATGTGCGACAAAGAGCCACCCGTCAACTCCTACATCTTCGTCACTTAGAATATTATGAGAGACTGAAAACCCTTGGGTTAGAGACACTCATTTACCGAAGACAGAGAGCTGAGCTGATTCAAATCTTCAAAATTACGAAGGGAATTGAGCGAGTGGACTTCAATAAGTTTTTTTTTAACGAGTTCATGAATCCATAACCCGAGGCCACAGCATGAAAGTAAGGAAGTCATAGTGCACATCTATCCTTCTAAAGTCCTTTTCTGTTCGAAGTTGCAACAACTGGAATTCCTTACCAGACTCAACAGTCAATCCAACACGTGTAAACAAGTGGGGAATATTGGTACAGCCACCCCATAAAGTACAGTCCATACCAGAGACATATCATTACCTGGAGGGGCAAATAAGGATATCTTAAGGCCTCAACATCGAAGTAAACATCGAAGTAAGAAGTAAGTACGTGAAAACGATGATCAAGGTGCGTCTCGAATCTATTATTGTTAAAATAAACACCGTTTCATTTTAGAAAGATTATCATGGTAGCATTATCTGGTGGGCCTTTACAATTTGTTATTATAATGAGTAAGGTGAGAATTTGATAAAAGAAGAAAATAAACAAGTAAATTCATGGACATAAAATGGAATTGAAAATTATAAGATTTATTTTCAAAAAAATTTCCCAGTGATGAATACACATTCTAAATCTGGTGTTGTCGTTTACATTCTATTTTGAAAAGAATTTTAATCGCATAACTTTACTCTACATGGAAGAAATAAATCACCAAACACCATCAATAGTGCTAACCGTATGTCATAAAAGTTTCCTGAAGACGCAAAGCACTGAAGAAAGCTTCGGTGGTGCTTCCTCTCTAAGAGTATCGTGATAGTGCTTTCGGAATCGAACAGATATCCATCCAAAGTATTGGGAACTGCAGTGCTTGTATTACCCGGAATACGATTAGTGTAACCAAGTGCCCATGAAAAGTCAACTGCTGGCAGTGAGCCGACACTTTTACAGGTGAATAAAGTCGATGAATTCTCATAAACGTAAAAGATCGTTGACTTATCCTCTGAGGCCTGGTCACCTGATGAAAGCAGGATGCTGGCAGGCGGAACTTAGTATCAAGAAAAAAAAAGAGATAAACTTTAATTTCCCTCATTGGAAAAAAAAAATGTTCCTCCCAAGAAACCTAGATCTCTTTGTTTGAATAGGCATTGTGTCGAAAAAGGATGTGAAATGAAATGTTGAAAAATCACAAAGAACCACAGTACCATTGCAAATACTTGGAATAATAGGGATGCTACTCTTAAAATATATTTATGATTGTTAAAGTTAATACCGTATCATTTTGGAAAGATTCTTTGATAGTTCTTAAAGCACTCATTTTACTATTAATATATACACAGTGTGCAATATAGAATGTTATCTTATTCATACGCTGGTACCAGTTTCAACTTTTTAGTATAGCTTACTCTTTCATTTTTTATAGTAACACATCACCATTTACCGCTGGGGGTCATGGGGTGGAGGGAACTCTGCATTCTTAAAACTTACCCTTTAGCAAGTGTTTCGTAAATATTCTAACGTAGCTAAAAGTGGCTGAATGAGCAAATGACACATCCTTTGCCAAAGTCTGATTTTGTGTGTGCTTGTTTGTTTATGTTTGTTATTTGTCTTTTTGAAACCCCATCTTCTTATTTTTTTAAATAAAATTCTTTGATACTGTCGAGTCCAGTGGCTTTCTAAGTACATGTATATAACCTTCTTCCTTAGGCAAAAAAAAACACAAACAAACAAAAAAAAACAAATGAAAGATTATAAGATGTGCAGGTCTTGGACTGGAAGAACAGAGACCAGCGGTAACAAATGTCAAAAATACACATAGAAATAAATATCCGAACATGCTTTCAATGTTAAAATTACCTGGGGGAGATCGATCATTAAAGACACCCCGAGCACACAGAGCTAGAATTTGTCGAACACTTTAGATTCTGTTGATTCAATAATTGACTTTAAAAAAAATAAAATGTTAAAATCTTTCAGTGTGACAGTCTTCACAATGACTTCATTTGTTGTTGTTCTTTTTCTTCTTTTACATAGATTTCATACACTCAAGATCCATTCGTCAAGTGTTAGTAGTAAGCGCTTAAAATGCACCCATTTTATTTTCATCGATCTGATGAGATATGTACCTAATGACAATGCTGTCAGTTGCATGCTGGTTGACCCTTTATGTCCTGCATTCAAGGTACTTCTCACTGTGCATTTGTAACTGTCGCTGTCATTCGTGGTTATTTCTTTGATTGTGAGATTCACACTGCCACGGTCTCCAGTCACACTGAACTTCCATATGTCATGAGTGATAACATTACAAGGAATGTGAGAGCTGGTACAAGAATGAGTGGCCAGGACAAGACTGTTACCCTTCTCCCAAGTGATCCTCCGATACCAGGTTGGAGGTATGAAGGTACAGACCAGGGTGAAATCTTCACCAATTACAGGTAGATGGTTGAATGTCTGAATAGACACCACAAATGCATGGCATCCTGTACGGGGAGAATAATTTACATGCAATTTAAGATCCTGAGGGCATTGCTTAAAGCATGCATCAAATATATATTCTGTGAAAACAACATTGAATTTCGAGTCCTAAAACTTAGTCTACACTGATGGTCATAAAGGTGGAATAAAATGTTTTTGAATAAATATATACAGTTTTCGGAGGTATTTGAAAGTCCAGGCGCAGACAAAATGATATTTGAGCGATTACATAATGTTACTCTATTACACAGGTGACATCATAACATGAAAAGAATTGTATTGCGTCATAGTTTCTTTTGTTGTAGACAATATTGACAATATCCCTGATTTAGCACTGCGTATAAGAAGTCTGCATTTTTTCAAGTTCCTTCTTCTGTGTGCAATAAAAATAGGTAGAGACGTTCCTTTGACTGTGACTGGTCCAGCCGCAAAAGCAACATGCGACAGAGTGGTAGCACTGCGGAAGGAGGGCCACAAGCAGACTGGCATCGCAGAAGTCCTAAGGTCATCAAGGAGTGCAGTCTCTAAGATCCTGAAACGTCAATGTGAGGCGGGAAATGTGCGGTCATGGAAATCTCCAGAACGTCCCAGATCGACAACAAGAAGAGACGACCGCGTGAATCTCAGCCGAAGAAACCGGAAGTTGCCGACGAATCGTCTTTGTCTCTTGTGGAGGAGATATCATTGGATCCCGGTTTCCCGGTCAACCGTTAATCGAAGATTGCTCTAACATGGTTACAGAGCACGGCGGTCGACCAATTGTCCACGCCTGTCTGTTCGCCACAGAGAAGCTCTTCTTCTTTGGGCTAGGGAGCACAGAAGGCTTCATCTAGGACATTGGAAAAAAGTGGTCTTCACGGAAAAGAGCTGGTTCATCCTTGACCTACAGGATGGGAAATACCGAGTTCGTAGAATGGTCGAGGAAAACCTTCCCGATGACTGTATCCACGAGACGACTCAAGGCGGAAGCGGCTCAATAATGATATGGGCTGTCATCCATTATGGAGGCAAAATGCCACTGATGGTTCCGGACGGATAGGTCAACGCCGCCGCCTACAGGAACATCTTGGAGCTCCACTGCCTTCCATAAGCAAGATGAGTATGGACACAATTTCCGACTGCAGGACGACGACAGACCGCACGAAACTGCTTCAGTAAGGGAATTCCGGGAAGCAGAGGGCGTCGTGCAGTTGCCATGGTCAGCTTGTTCCTCGGATATGAACTCCATAGTTTGTGCATGGGCTGCCCTTGGTCGAGCCATCATCGACAGGGAGGTCATTCCTCAAAGTCTGTTGGAGTTGGAAGATACTCTGATGGAAAAATTGCGCGCTACACCTGTTGACGTCATCAACAACCTAGTGGACAGCATGGCACGATGTCTGCATGCGCTGGTTCGTGCGAGGTGTGGACATACCTGATACTAGTGACTGAGTAAGAACATTGACTCAAATTTTGCAAATTCGTCCATGCAATCACAAAAGAAGAAATCATCTGAAAAACTGACAGAGGCTGAAATTAATTATCGTATAATCCTTAATTTACTGTGTATTGTCGTCATTGTTGTTCTATGCTCATGACATCCATCGCTCAGGACATAATCTTGTTAAAAATCACTCTCAAATGTGTGTAAGAGGCAGAATAATAAAG
The DNA here is from genome assembly GCA_029962745.1 of Echinometra lucunter. Lineage (NCBI taxonomy): Eukaryota > Metazoa > Echinodermata > Echinoidea > Camarodonta > Echinometridae > Echinometra > Echinometra lucunter. Next base: position 25,241 of record JAPZVO010000223.1, on the reverse strand, counting down.
TAAAGTGGTTATCGTGCATCATACGCGCCGTTTTCAAATCATATTGATAAAATTATGCTGTGAAAATTTGGTGAAAAAAAAGTATTCCAGCTTTATGACCAACAGTGCATATGCGTGATTACTTTAGTCAACTCATAATCAGCAATGTAGATGTGATAACTTTTAAAAGAAATGACTTGATAAGAATGCAAAAAATCAATATAATGCAGGATATGAACCACATAATCTCGGGATGAGTCGTCACATGATACATACCCGATTAGATTCATTGTGGCAATATTTATCAATAACCGAGTTTTCCTCCTTTGCATACATGGCTACACCATCCATTCATTTCATTGATGTTGGTCTACCAATAAACCTCTCGCTGCACTATTAATATGCCTAATACTTTCTAGCCTGTTATAAACAAGCCGTTATACTTACTATTTCTGGAAAGGATGAATATGAAAAAAAGAAGTAATTCAAAGCAAACCATCGTCATTGTCGATAGTTGCCAAAGCTGTATTGGATAATGTCATTCGAGTAATCACGATCGTAACGGCAAGCAAACCGTACGAAAAAAACTGCTCGATGCGTTTTCACTGGACGTGGTTGGTTTGTTAACTGTATTATACGTTCGAAGTGAATGCAGTATGCATGGAGATGGACATAGGCTGCTTATGATAAGTCCTTCTGATAACAATCAGTTTCACTACACCAATTTTTAAAGTAATTAATCTTTTTATAGCCGTTAGGTAAGCAAGGGGGCGCTCTTCCTTATGAACAAATGACAAAGGGAGAAAGTCCTCAAGAAAGGTCTCAAAATTACTTTTTTGTGTGTTTGTTTTGCATTTAAAAGAATCATGTGCATACAAGATTGATTCATATCAAATGTATTACTGTTCAAAAGCCCGCCTATAAAGGAAAAAAGTGAAAACGGCGATTAAGGCGTGTTAAGCTTGTTAAGTGTACTAAATAGGCCACAAAATTAAGGAAAGGGGTGTGTTTTCTAAAGTTTTTAAAAGGGCGTTATAGTATTTTTCTACATCCTTATTATGGAATTTGTTTGGCGTTTGGTCTTTAGATGGAGGAATCTCTTAGGTAAATAAAGAACAAAGAGGTAAAGGGGTAAATGTTCGAGAAAGTTTTAAAATTCGAGTAGGGGATAAATTTTTAGAGATGAGACTAAAATTATGATAGCAAAATCTAAAGTAACGATTTTAGCCACTCGCCCCTGGGTGATTAATATTTAAACGAATGACCAACCTACACAACCAGACAATAGACGCTTCGTCTAAGCTGATGACCTGTGCATTGTATCTCAAAGGGATACTTTCGAAGAAGTGGAGGACTCCCTCACCAATGCCATGGACAGGCTCATCCCCTACTTTGCCTCCGATGATCTTAGAGCCAACCCAGACAAAACAAAAATCAGCGCCATTCATCATAGAAAAAAACAAAAAACAAAAAACAAAAAACAGCGAGGCCAACAGCTAACTACTGATTGGCTGGTGTGGAAAATGGCTGTTAGCGCACCACCAACTGACCAAGTCAGTCACCTAGGGGTGACACTTGACAGATCCGTCATATTCCGTCATATTCCGTCATACCTTTAAATATTGAGTCGGATTGCACCCCTATCATCCACAGGACTGTCAAATCTCAAATGGAAAAACCTAGACAGGAAATGACCCTCGGCACCGTCTTTTCAATTATGCACCAACAAGAAAGAGGTTGAAATCTAGGCACAGTACCATGCATTTTGTGGTGGGACTGAAGAAAAGCCATGGCAATCAGCGTTTATACCTGTAGACTGAACGTCTTATTCAAGTACCACATGCAGTGTCTGATATCAGCCCTTTAAGGACGTTCATCAGTTAAAGTCCTACGTACTAAATCACATAAAATATATTGGTAAAATACTTAATTACATAACATACACCGATAATACTAAATTACATAAAATGCATGGATAAAACTGCCAGTAATAAATGTAAGGTACTAAGTCCAAAATATCGTAAAAATAGTATTAATGTACAATTGTAAAAATGATTCTGAAAAAAAAAAATAATAGAGAGCATCACAGAAATGGTGGAGTGATTGCAGCTTGCATTAGTCTGTATACCGTCTTCATGATCGTCTGGTCTTCTCATGGTTATATTATCTGTTGGGTTTTTACAAACTGTTCATATTTTAAGACGAAAATTTAATAAAAGTAAAATAAAATGGTACATTCATAGACATAAAATGGATTTGACAATTATTACATTTATTTTCAAAGTAATTTCACAGTGATGAATACTTATTACAAATCTCTTTTTATCGTTTCCATTTAATTTTCTTCACATTCTTGAAAAGAAATTGTAATCATATAACTTTCATCTACATGGAAGAAATAACTCACCAAACACCATCAACAGTGCTAACCGTAAGTCATAAAAGTTTTCTAAAGGCGCAAAGCACTGAAGAAAGTTCCGATGGTGCTTCCTCTGTATGAGTATCGTGATAGTGCTTTCTGAGTCAAACAGATTTCTATTTAAAGTATTGGGTACTGCAATGCTTGTATTACCTGGAATACGATTAGTGTAACCAAGTGCCCATGATAAGTCAACTGCTGGTAGTGACCCAATACTTTTACAAGTGAATAAAGGTGATGAATTCTCATAAACGTAAAAGGTTGTTGATAAAGATCCATCTGAGTTATGATCAGCTGATGAGAGCAGGATTCTTGTTGGCGGAACTTGGTGAAAAGAAAGAAAGAATTATAATACATTCACTGGCAAGGATGGTGCTCTTAAGAAAGCTGTATCTGTTTGTATGAGTAGGCTTCGTGCTATAGAAGAAAACTAATTCAAAAGGAATGAACTATACGGTTGCCAATAAAGCCCTTAAAGGCAGACGATTATATTCTACTTTTAGAATATACTTTTAACGGAATCTATTACTCTTGCTTTTTTTTCTATATCGGTATAGAAAGCCTCTTGGTTGCAGAAATTCTCATTTTTTTCTATTAAATACCTTTATAATTTGAAAAAAATAACGCAATCTTATCGATAAGGTGATACCGGTTTCAGCTTCCTAATACTGCACCCTTCCATTCGTGCAATATCGTCGTTGATTTTACGAACCGTCATAAACCTCGACTGAAAGCAAAAACCAACTTTTGAGATAATCGCGTTTAAATTTTTGATGCTTTACCGACGGCCAGAACTACACGCTTTGAAGCAAAGCATGGTATTGTTTGGTATCATTGTAAAGCTTGAATTCTGAACCTTTTAATCAGCCCATTTTGTACACATTTTTAAAATTAATTTTTGCAATATTTGCGATGAAATCCAACGTGGCATTTAAGAAACAGCAAATATTGGTGAAATTAGGGTTTAGGTCAGTTCGTAAAATCATATTTTGGATGCGCATGTTACGCGGCGTAATAAACCAAGGTTTATGACGGTTCGTAAAATCATATAATGCATGCGCGCGAGGCGAATACAGATTTAGGTCGGGTTTAGGACAGTTCGTAACATCATGAAAGGAGTGCGCATAACGCGAGTGCATACGTTTTATGTGTGGTTAGGGACGTTTCAAACAATAAAATAATTTTTAAAGTATTGTTTTGTAACTCCGTTAATAGCCATGGTAAATTTGAATTATTTTAATGGAAATAATGATAGCGTAGTGGGGATGATATAGGCCTATTATATCGAGGCCTAGTATGCATAATTTTAGTAACAATGATGGCATATACAGCTCTACCCAGTTGCCCGGGCCCAGTTGTATGTCAGGAAAACGTGTGAATCCAGAAAAGTCACAAATTTCAACTTTGTGAAGCGATATTTCATAATGTTTAGAAGTAATTTTACATAGGCCTACAATATCATTAAGAACAATTTTTTACAATTTGATGCATAGATTTGTGAAATCCAAACGGAAAAGAGGATTTTTTTTTCTGCTGAAGTAGGCCTAACAGAATTTTGTCCATTTTTCATAATCCAATATTTGTTGTTGTTGTTTGCTTGCTTACAAAGGGAAATGACAAAATGAATTTAGTTTCTTGCCTTGTCATCCTGTATTGATCCTATTCTAATTTTATGACTCAATAAACTTCGTAATAAAGTCAACCACCATTTCATTATTTAAAAGAAATCTCTTTTTGAGGTGATGAAGACGACCTTTTCTACCTAAAAATTGCACATTTACCTCTGACAATGCCCTGATCACATCTATCGAGGGATATTTTAGGTAAAGCAAAAAATAACTTTAATAAATGGGATATACGGGTTATTACTATTAATTTCAATTTATTTTGTCAAGCTTCATTTCATTATTTAAAACAAATCTCTTTTGGAGGTGATGAAGATGACTTTTTCTACCTAAAAATTGCACATTTACCTCTGACAGTGCCCTGATCACATCTATCGAGGGATATTTTAGGTAAAGCAAAAAATAACTTTAATAAATGGGATATACGGCTTATTATTATTCATTTCAATTTATTTTGTTCACATGAACCGATCAGCTTTTTTATTCTTCTATTTTCCCCCTGTTTTAATAGATTAATGTACATTGCAATATTCGGAATTTAACATATTGGTTTCTTTTTTCATTGTGAAAATAACCCAGGTATGAATCCAAGTCTGAAAGTGGACAAGATACAGAAAGGGGGTATGAAAAGAAGGGACAAACGAACGGAGGGAAATGGAGAGGATGGAAATAAAAAGAGGAAAAAGTAGGGAAGAGGGAAAGAAAGGTAGAAGATTGAAGCGAGATGGACAGGGAGAAGTTCAGTATACTGGAGAAAAAGTAGGAAAGTGGGAAAGAGAGAGAGCGAGAGAGATAGAGATAGAGTGAGAGAAAGAGAGAGAGAAAGAGAGAGAGAGATCCTCGGAGAAAATTGTACCTATATTCTGTCTTTTTTTCGCTCTAAGTATTTTTGATAGGTTCTATGAAGAACATCATTTTTCTTTCAAACAAAAGCTATAGAAAAAAAAAGCAATAATGAATAGCCTATAATACAATCCCGCTTTCTGAACAGCTCATTCAAAGATGTAATCACATCATTTCAACATCTTGAACAATCCTTCCAATTTCTCTCACGATCTTTAATTCGCGCCCATCCCAGCATAATCAACTCATTACATTTTGATCAAACATTAAAGTATAAGTCGGCATCAATGTTCAATTTATTTACAATTATAAATTCTTTGAATTTAAATAATTATTAAAGCTCCTGCAATATAGAGCGTATACATCGTTTCCATTAACATTTTTCATTTAACGTAACCAACAGCCGTTTGAAGTTTTTTCTCAAAAATCCTATTTCCTGAGAGTATAGTGGATGAGGTATACCCTCGGTAGAAGTTAATAATTCACAAATGAATTCAATTATCATAATTATTGTACTACACTTACACTACTTCTGCTTTACTACTACTACTTTTAATAAAGTGAACAAAATCATAAATCGTATTTTTTATACAATGCTCAGTCATTCATTTATTCTGTTTATTTTGTTTAATTCATTTGTTCACTTATTGATTTACTTTATATATTCATTTATTTATCTGTTTATTCATTTACTTATTTATTCTTTTATTCATTTAGTTGTTTATTCTTTTATTCATTTATGTATTTAAGTATCTATTTATTGCAGTTCTAAACTACTATAACCTTTGTATATCATTAGTAGTAGTAGTAGTAGTAGTAGTAGTAGGCCTAGGTGTATTTACTTATAATTCACTTTGGCAATTCATTAGCGTCCTAAACCCAACGGATAATACATGCACTCGTGTTGCGCGCATACAAATTGTGATTTTACGAAGCGTCATAAACCCTCGCGAATGCGTTTTATGATGCCGTCACAATGCTTTAGGTCACTTCGTAAAATCACTTGAGCTGATATGACGGTTCGATCGAATTTTCAATTGTTTCTTATTCTTAAAATAATCAAGATTTTGGTCTGAAATTTGGTGAGTCGGTAGAGTTGAGGACGGGCTTTCAGAATATTAATAAATCTCAATTTCGAAAAATTGACCGAAAAATGAGGTTTATGACGGTTCGTAAAATCAGCGACGATATGTATAGCACATCGTTTACTGCTGAGCGTGTGGAACAAGGGTACTTTCCAGTTTTAAAACTAAAGCTTTTCGTAAGGTTTTCTTATATTCCTATTTGGCTAAAGGTGACTGAATGACAAAATGGAACATCCACTGCTTCTAAATTAACTTTAAAATAACTTGTCTCTTGATCTCAGACAGGAGAATATGTCGGGCGATATAAAGACGTACAAGCCATGGAGTCAGTCCCAGCGGTAAATGATTCCCAAAAGAATACACAGGAAGTGTGTATGTTAACATTCATTAAACATTCAAATACGCCCCTACCTTGAACATTTAGGTGGACTGAACGATGATGATTATACATTAATTCCGGATGCGATGCCACACAGCGAAGACTCCTTCATTGATCATTCCCGGACGATGCAATCGTAACAGTTATTCTGGAGATATAGCTGTCGCCCTTTACAGCATCAGACTGCCTTCCAACATCGACAGTCATATCATCTCGTAATTGCCAATCAAGGACGACGGGAGGTCTGGCACCACCTGATTCACATGTGATGTTTTAATGTTTACCAGCCCTGACTGTTACATGTGCACCTTTGAAATATCCATGAGATCTATCACCACGAATCTCAAGCCATTGAGGCAAAGCTAGAAAGAAGGGAAAATAGCCATGATAAAAAAACAGCATCCGTATCGTCCCCTATCCGCACTGTAATGGTAGCGTTAACTCTTATATTGATATGGGAAAGATTTTTGCGATAAACGTCACGAGAACATGGAATAATATCACAAGATTAGTCGAAACCTGATAGTAAAAAGAAGACATCAAGTGAAGTAGGAAGTAGTACATTTGAATATTGGTCTGTTTATTATATTGACTGTAGTTGCCAACTACTGCAACACATAGGCATAAAAATAAAATAAAATAAATAAATACCCCCACACCCACATACACAGAGCTGGTATTTCCCTGATGTCAAGTTTTAAATATTTGATGGATTTAATCAATGACTGGAAGGATTGTTAATGTCAGGTATTCTTAATTATTTATTTTTCTCTTTCCCCTCTTTACACATGTTAAATGACATTCAATACATGCGAGACCCTCTTCAAGTAAAGGTGGTAAGGTTACTATATTGTGTTCAACGTTATTGGCGTGTTATTATTATCATTATTATTATTATTATTATTATTTATTATTATTATTCATTATTATTTATTATTATTATTATTCTTGTTTGGTTTTTTGTTATTATTGTTATCATTATTTTTTCATTATTATTAGTATTGTTGTTCTTACTATTATCATTATTATCATTATTATTGATCTGATTATTTGCATCAGTCTGAGTGGCATTTCGGATGAAGGAAGTGTGATCAGATCTTCGTGTTTCTATACATCTACATAAATAATAGGGCAAACAGTCCGCAGAACTTTTATTGATCATTATTAGGCGTCTGTATATAAGTTATACACAAGACGAACACAGTAGTAATGCATTAGCTGCCAACTACAATTTATATATTCGATCCGAATTTTCGGGGGCCTCCTCCTTCTTCAGGGATATAAACATATTTAAATTATATTCATTTATGCATAATAACATTAAGCACGACGTTGTGGTTGTAAGAGAAAAAGAGAGAGAGAGGGAGGGAGGGAGAGAGAGGGGGATTTAAACACAAGCCATACACGCACAACATCACTTTGGCATTCACTTCAATTTAATGAAATAAGAGTTTATTTGAAAATATAGCTCTAGCAGTAAAAACTATATTGTACATACTTTTTTTTTACAAAGGAATAAGATATATTACTTACTAAATCACATAAAATATATTGATAAAATACTTAATTATATAACATACACCTATAATACTAAATTACATGAAATACATTGATAAAACTGCCAGTAATAAATGTAATGTACTAAGTCCAAGATATCGTAAAAATATTATTAAGGTACAATTGTAAAAATGATTCGGAAAAAAAAGATAAAGAGCATAACAGAAATGGTGAGGTGATTGCAATAAGCTTTCGTCTGCGTCATGAGAAGTATGAGAGTAGGGAGGGCACTATTTTGGAATCTTTTAGTCCTGCAAGTAAATATTTTAGTATTTTTGAAACATTTTTCAATTAGATATGTTAGTTTTCTTTGGAGGTAACTAGAGATGACACAACATATTTTGTCAAATAAAACATGCAGGACAAACTTTTGTCCATTTTTCTCTACGGGTCATAAAAAGGTGCGATCCCAATCTTGCTAATATATCTTAACATGAATAATGATTTGATCCAAGAATTATTCTACATGCTCTTTAGAAAAAAATATTCTATATCATTAATGCGTTTGATAGTCAAACTTGCAGAAAAAAAGAGGTACGCAGTACTCAAAAAATGGCCTTGCATAACATATATGTACAGTTAACAAAAGAAATAAGCATGTTGTAATCTACGTAATTTACGTAGCATGAATAATTTCCTTTCCATTTTCATATGATTTCAGTCTCAGGAGCATTTCTTCAGGTCACTTTGAAAACCAAATTTACTGAAGGTAAATGTTTACTACCAATATTTGATAAAGGTGAATGTATGGGTTGTTTAGAAAATGAACATGATATCGATGGACATTTTAATGCATTAGTTTCATATTATTTGATGAAGTCCATGAGTGGAGCATTTCTATCAGGTCTTGCGGATGTTAGTGTACTTGTTGTACATTCTACTAATGTCAAATCATCTACATATTTGAAATATCAAAAAGGAGAATCATTGCAAGCATCGTTTATGATTACGAGAAAAAAAAATAGGCCCAAGGCGAGGTATATCTACAACACTGTGTTTAGACTGAGATAATTGAACTTTATACTAAGCAACTTGCTGGCAATTAAAGAGGAAGATAATTACTAGTGAAATTACGCAAGGTCGAACATGGAAATCTCAAATTTCATAACTTCGTGACAATATACACACGTTGTCTCCCTAAAGGTTTAACATGATATTTGATTTCCTCGACGGAGTTATATTTTTCCCGAGGGATTATATTTTCCCCGAAGCGCACAGCACTAAGGGAAAATATTGTCCCGAGGGAAATATGGCTTCGGAGGGGAGTTGAAATGTTAGTTATTAAAAAGATAGACCAGACAATATCGGTTATTATATTATATAGTCCTTATAGATTTGCCATCAGAGTATTGACGAGGTATGTTAACGGATGAATTCATTACTGCTTCTGTAGGCCTATACGACGTGCGGTCTATGGTACAGAAGCAGTGTGCTAAAGGGAAGTCCTTGTAGATTAGTATGTCAACTCTCCTTGAAATCGGCTAGTGGGGGTAGTAGCTGGGGAAGTCGCCACGACTACATTTGTTCGAACGAACTTTAAAATTCGAGGGTGATCAAACGCTAAATTCATACTTTTAACTGCATTAACTGGCACTGCTTGCTGCAACTCCGCTGTATGAGTAATAGGCCCACTTAATAACGAAAAATACAGCTAGCGCTCGCAGCATACATACTATGCACACCATAGCTACGCAGTGAGTCACGTCACGTCGTTCAATTTATAAGCGTTACATAACAAGTGCGACACTATACTTGTAGCTATAGTCACGTAATGGTATTGTGACCAATCACTGATTCGAATCTATATAGACTATATAATATTATGATTATTCGATCAAATGCTTTCTAAATATCAGTCAAAAAAAATTGTGGACACTGAATGAGGTTTGTCACTGATACCATATGATGCATGTATTAATCCAAGTAAATAATGACATGTTGACAGGTTTCGTCTATTACCAAACTGATTTCGATCTAGTTTGTTAGCAATGTCTCCCCACAACCATTTAGCCATGAATGACTCTGCAGTCAGAACCAACAGAAGACAAAGGCTAGAGGATTAGCGTCTGAAATACATTTCAAAGCATATTCAATGTTTAGCTTACTTCTCGTTAGCTGACGGTTCGAAAGAGATAATGACAGCAGGTTCATCTACGGAAGAGAAATACAAAATAATAATGAGCGCGTGTGTGTGTGAGAGAGAGGGAGAGTGATAGAGAGAGAGAGAGGATAAGTTCAAAAATGGGAAGGGTACAAGAAAAAGGGGCCACTGCTTATTTAGGTATACTGTAATTAATGAAACACGCCATTATGACGAAGATAAATTAGGGATATACACGTATGTTAGTTTAACTCCTTATACCGAGTTAAATTTAAAAAAAAAAAAAATGTATTCCGCTTTTAGTCATAGATCCACACTGAATTGTTGAACCAAGGTTAATCATGAAAACTGTCAAAAAAAAAAGAACAGCGTTAATATATATATATATATATATATATATATATATATATATGTATAAAGTTTGAAAAGGGAATTACAATGTCAATATAACTAGAAAAGGATATATATATATATATATATATATGCATGACATTGCGATTAAGGACATAAAAGATTGAAGAAAGAATGGATATTGATTTATCATTCTATCATTTTGTATGTATCATGACAGTTACCAGAAACGGCAGATCAAAGGAATGCCTTCTAACATTTTTTTTTTCATGTTTGAATTTGCATTTTGTATTTTGAGCATTCCTAATTAGTATAATATGTTGCATGCAAAAGAAATAAGGAAAACAGAGTATTCGATCATATGTCTATTCCTCTAACAAGAGGCTTTGCGGATATTTCAACATGAATCGATATTGACATATTTCTTGTTTGTATTGTTTTGTTTGTTTTTGTTTTTGTTTTCGAAAATCTGCCAAAATACGTATTTCGGTGGCACTGAATTCAATTTGAATCCAAATTTATTTTTTTTGTGTGTGTGTGTAATTCATGCTCCAATGTACTGATATTCAATACGCACTAAGTGACGATACCATTATGATAATTCTATTTTCTTTTTTTTTTCATTTAAAAGCTTCTTATGAGAAGCAATGTTACGCGTGGTGGATTGCATGCTGATAGTTTTGTAAATATGACAAATCTGGAACTACAATTTCGATGTACGTTCATTGTTGTTGTTAAATATGTATTGAAAAGTAGCATGATCGATTTATGTAATATCAAAGCAAATGAGTAAAGTTTCATACTCATGTATTCAACAATTTAGTTCTTCTTATTTGAATTTTGTCTTTACAATATTGCATTTCCAAATCATGATTTATAATTGTATATTTAATACACTTTATTCCATCTATAAAACATAAGGAAGTTCCATGCAAACATGTGCAACCTATTTCTCTGCACTGCTCTCTTTCATGATAAGAATTAACCTCATTTTAATGTCGGGTCAAATTCATTTGCATATTGTATTTTTCGAACAGATTGACTCTTGATAAATTAATTTATCAAGAGTGTTCATTAGGGTTCCATAAGTTTAATATATTTCATGGTTGGGGTGCTCAAAATCAGTGATCTTGTCATTATGAAAGTTAATCCTTTGATTAATGCTTTAGGAGCTCATCATTATCATTATCATCATCATCATTCACCCTTATGTCACTATCTATCTTTACATCCTCATTCCATTCTCTTTCCATTTCATGATCATTACCACCGTCATACTACTACGACACAGAAACTTTACATGCGAACCAATTGTTACATCTCTGATCACAATAGATTCGTATTAATAACCATTTTATATCACTACTGACCTAGATCTGTTATCCATTTACAATACCAACAGTTTATCCTCTGATAGTAATTATTACTCTACTGATGAACTTATTTCTAGTTTTCACAAACAGGGCATAGATTTAGTCTACTTCATGTAAATGCTAGAAGTCTAAGCAAAAATTTCGATTCCCTTGAAACAATGTTTCTTTTATTGGTGTCACGGAAACTTGTCTTCATAATAAGTCGCCTAACTTATTTAACTTGAAAAAATTATACACTGATCAGACAAGATCGTGAAGAAAAGAGAGGAGGGGGTTAAGCATTTTATGTCAATGAACAACTACAATTTAAACTCCGAAAAGAAATATCATTAATATAAAATGAATCTTTGTTTCTAGAAATCATAAATTCTAACAACAAAAAATATAATCGTTGGTTTAATTTACAGACCTCCTCATGTTCCTATTAATTCATTCTGTGAAGATCTTGATAAATGCCTTCATACTTTTACGGGAGAAGGTAAACAATTATATTCAGTGGGTGATTTTAATGTTGATATGTTATCGCAAAGTAGCTTCTTCACATTACTTACTCCAACAGCTGTTATCCACATATAAACAAACCAACCAGGATTGATGGTCAATTTTCAACTCTTGTGGATAATATTTTTTCCAATATTTCTGACAAAGAAATGATTAGTGGATTACTGTACTCCGATATATCTGACCATCTGCCAATTTTTGTAATGTGTAATAATGATATTTCCATGAAAAAGTCAGATAGATCAAGCATGTACAGGAAGAAAACACCCCAAAACATTGAATCTCTCAAAAGGGATCTAGCGACAGAAGAATGGTTGGATATCTATAGTGAATCAGACGTAAATATTGCATACGAAAATTTTCATAAAAAAATACAGATGCATTACGAAAAAAATTTCCCCCTTGTATCTGCAAAAATAAAGGTAGTAAAATGCCATGGATATCAAAAGCAATATTACGATCCATACACAAAAGAATAAACTTTATAAGACTTATTTGACAAACTCTACTACTGATAATAAAAACAAATATAAAACGTACCGAAATAAGTTAACTAAATGATTTGATTGGCAAAAAAAGAAAAGAATCACCCAATGATAATTTTACAATGGATAATACAATCATCAAGTCCGAAGACATAGCTCATAACTTTAATTCCTTTTTCGTAAACATAGGACCTAATTTAGCAAATAAACTTAATAAACCGAACGAAAGCTTTACTAAATTTTTCCATGAACCTACAACTTCTTCACTATTTTTGAATCCCACAAATCCTAATGAAATAATCGATATAACAAAAAATCTAAATTCAAGCAAAAAACAGGGTCACGATGGAATTAGTAATTTCCTCCATAAACAAATTATACATTTTATTGCATCCCCTCTAACTCACATTTTTAATCTATCAGTTAACACAGGGAAATATCCCGGGTCCCTAAAAATTGCAAAGGTAAACCCTATTTTCAAAAAAGACAGTCCTCATGAAATAAGTAATTACAGGCCTATATCCATTCTCCCCAGCATATCAAAAATCCTAGAAAAGCTTATTTACAAAAGGCTATATAAGTTTTTAGATACATTTCATTTCTTAAATTTAAATAAATATGGTTTCAGAAAAAGTCATTCAACCGACCTAGCTTTAGTACAATTATATGATCAAATAACAAATGCCAGGCCAATAAAGAGCATGTAATAGGAGTATTTATGGACTTGACCACCAGATTCTACTTCAAAAACTTCACTCTTATGAAATTCGTGGAGTTGCTCTCTCCTGATTTAAGAGCTATTTATCTAACAGACAACAATATGTAGTGTATACTGATCTTTCTTCAAATTTTCTACCAATTAAATGCGGTGTTCCACAAGGATCAATATTAGGTCCGTTACTTTTTTGATATATATTAATGATTTAACCAATACAACGTCTCTCTTATCCTTCATATTATTTGCAGATGACACCAACATCTTCTGCTCACATAAAAACTTAAATACCGTAGTAAAATAAACTTAATAATGAGTTACCAAAATTATCTTTGTGGTTTAAATGCAATAAATTGTCCCTTAATATCAATAGGCTTATGTCGAAAGGTTGCGTGCGCGGAGCGGGATGGGAGCGGGGAGGGAACGGGGATGGCCGCACCCTTTCGAGAGAAGCCCCCCCCCCCCAGGTTGTCTGGAAAGGGTGGGGAGTGAAATTAACGCACCCATTCGCGGAAACCGGGGGGGGGGGGGGCTTGTCTCGAAAGGGTGTGTTGAGTAGTGTGATGTACCAGCCGTGTTTTTTTTTTTTTCATGTAAGTTAAAAAAAAAAAGTAGGAAAGGAGACAGGCGGTTGGCTATCACCTGAGGGGAGGGGGGGGGGGGGGGTGTCCAACGATCCCAAAAATATATATGAGGGAAAGAATTCCCATTTTCTGTCTGCTAGAATATTATGGTGGGATGCATAAAACGGGAGAAATGGATTACCCACTCCCCCCCCCCCAAAAAAAAAAAAAAAAAAGAAAAAGAAAAAGAAAAAGAAAAAAAAAGGAATATGCATTTTGTTCATGAGTATTCTTATACCCAAGAACGTAGAAGCAATCTTATGCACCCACACACACACACACACATACGCACACCCATACACTTGTAAATATCTTTCTTTAGTTTCTTACTGTCGCAAATTTAAGATGTGCTTGAGGCTGATTTCGTAATGGAATGCGCCTTTCCGAAGGACAGATGAGGCAGAACAGAAAGTCATATTTCCATTTTATTTGAATTCAGCATGGAGGGACAACAACATGTGCACTTCAAGCCATTAAGCAATCACAACAAAATTAGACTAGAAGTTTTCTGTGTGTGTATGTGTGCTTGTGCGTGTGTGTGCGTGCATAAAAGGGTTTTTTTTTTTTTGCGTTTGTCGTAAAGACCGTATTAGGGGAGTAGGCATATCCTATTATCCTATTACAGGTCCAAAAATTTCGCTACAAGTAAAAAAAAAAAAAAAAAGTTGTACATTACATGTCAACTCTTCAGTCTTTCACGACGCCATCCTTTATACCATTCAAATCATTACCAATGTCATCATCATCATCATCCACATCATCATCATCATTTACACTATCCTTTCAAGTTTGGATTTCAGTTATTTTTTATCCATTCCTGCTGATTCGATATGTTTATCTATTTAATATTTATTTGGAGTTGCCATATTTTCAAGCATATTGCTTATAATGGCAATCCTTCTTCGGCAAATGATTTTATGTTTAATGAATTATGTTTAATGAATTACAATAATTTGAAAATTTTTCATTTATATTTTTTAAGAAATATGATTGTATGTAAATACTTGAATATTTGTGATTTATTGTCAAAAGTAGCTTTTTTGTATATTATGTTACCAAAATGTCATTGTATGCAGAAGAAAATAAATCAAAACATTAATTTTTTATGGAGAATCATTCTATCGTCCATTTAGAAAGCATTTCGACCTGAGATTTTATATTCGCATGAAACGTTTAGAACCATGCTAACATTTACGGACCTCAACGAATGTGTTGCAGGTTGAACAAATTGGTTACAGGTTGAACAGATTCGGAGAAGAGTCGTTTCCCATGTTCAGACACCCCTGGTGTGAGATACAATGTGCTTTTTACATCATTTACATCGTACCGAACATCTCTATTCAGTGATGCCGTACGAGATGAGTTCTGTGTCAAATTCCTTGATCCAATGTACCAGTGGATGAGTGGAGCAGGGAATCCATTGACAGTTCTGCAGCTTACATTGGTCCTCATACCTTCCCGCAGATCATCAGGGCAGGTCATAATAATGCCCTCTGTTTTGCCTATGTAGATAGAGAACATACTTATCTATGGCTATCAGTCTTCTAGAGAAGAATGGTAGCCATAGAAGTTCCGAGACGATGGGGCTTATACATTAAATTATTGTTGGGGAATATTAGGGAATTAGAAAACGAAATAATAGACAAAATAAATGTATTTCATTAGTTAGATCATGTTTTGCATAAAGTTTGAAAAGGGAATTACAGTATCAATATAACTAGAAAAGGATCGAACTCACCATAAACCATAATCAACTTGCTTGTTATCAGATCGACAAAACTTCCAAGGGATGCAAAGCACTGTAGATACTTCCCATGATGCTTTCTTTCGGGGTGAATTCTGATCGTACTTTCGGTGTCAAACAGACTTCCATCTAAAGGATTGGGGAAGATGGAAACGCTTACATTATCGGGAACACCACTGTTGTCCTCAAACCGCCAGGATATATCAGCTGCTGGTAGCGACCCAATACTTTTACAAGTGAATAATGTCGAGGAATTCTCATTAACGTACAAGGTCATTGATTCAGTTTTCTCTTATAAGTTCTGGTCACCTAATGAAAGTAGGATGCTGGATGGTAGAACTTAATGGAAAAAAAAGGAGAAATTTTTTGAAGAGTTCATGGTTTGAATGTCCTGTACTGTAGAAAAGTATGTTAAAGTGCAGAAAAATACTGTTTTTAAGAAGTATTCAAGAAATTTACCTTGAACAGGGTGAAGGTACATATTGCTATTAATCTTAATAGTATTTAATAAATCTATGACTTCTGCCTTAGAAAATTCAGTTTCATCCTCAAGCTGATATCGACTTCAGATTTCTATTTAAAGCATCATATTTATGGGAAATGCGCTCCCCCCCCCCCCCCATCCACAGGGTAAATGCATCAGAAAAAGAGTTTTTGAGGGTTTAACTGTCATAAAATTCAACACTTTTTTTTTTAATTTCTCGGTCGCTTTACTCCCTGGCATGAATTTATTTCCTTTTAGGATATCAAGGGCTTTTTTAAATTAAGGGGGTTCAGAATTTGAAAAAAAAATAAAGGTGAAGTTGTTGGTTTGCTTGCTATCATAAGTTTCATCTGCCTCTCGCTAAATACTGCTCCCCCAGTATAATACAGCATGTGAAAAGGTTAAACATTTGACAGAAATCTAGATTTTTTGTCGCCTTGCTATTACAATCAGGCCTCGGCTATTTCTCAAGGGTTTTCGTTAATTTTACTCTCAATTTTAAAAATGAGATAACAGAAAAATGCTTATTAATATCTTATTAGATCTTCAGATCTTCTCTACCCTTCAATTTCAGCGGTTAATTGCCGAAATTCATGGGTAAAATGCCCAAGAAATTCGGTTTTTTACGTTTTTTTTTTTTTTAAGATTCCCTGCTTGGTCGCTTCGCTCCCTCGCTTGCACTGTTTTGGCACTCGGGAGGGGAGGGGGGGGGGGGGGGGGCGCAACTTCACTGTTTGCCTCGGGCGCCGTAATGCTTAGATACGCCACTGTCCCCAGAGTCACCGAAAATTTTGCTTGGAGATGTTAAAGACTGTGTCTCTTAGTGACGATTCTTACCACGTTTGTTCGATGTGTCAATGAACATACACGTGGAAATAGAATTTTAGATCAATGTTATTGTTCCATTTCCGATTCTTATAAGTCAGTGATTCGTCCTGCGATTGGGAATTCAGACCATAATGTCGTTCATCTCTTACCCAAGTACCGACAGAAACTTAAAACAAAAAAAAAAAACCTATCAAAAAGATGTTAACGTGGGGGATAAATCTGCTATCGAAAGATTGCAATCTTGTTTTGAAACTGGGATATTTTCTGAAGACATTAATGTAGAAACGGAAAGGATTAATGATTATATACGAATCTGTGTAGATAGCTGTGTCCATGTTTAACCTAACCGAAAACCTTGGATCACGAAGAAAGTAAAAGATGCAATGAAGCGAAAAATCGCCACTTTCTCTTCCAGTTATCGAGACTTGTTAATCAGCAGTGCAAAGAAAGAAAGTAAAGATGGAAATTCAGAACGCTAAGCAAACATACTGTGATAAATCGGAGAACAATTTCAAGACAAACAACCCCACAGAACGCATGGAAGTGTTTGAGGGAGATGACGGGGTTTTCTTCAAGGAAGAATGATGACCCCTTCCTATTTGCATCTGATCCCTTTGACAAGGCCAATGGGTTGAATGAATCTTTTGTCGTTTTGAAATGGAAAATCATTGGGTCTTCACTACTCCTTATGAACTATTGTTTGATGATTCTATGCAATGCAACCATCTTATCTAAAAGTGGGAAGTAACGAAGCAGTTCAAGCGGGTAAATCCACGTAAAGCTAGAGGGCCTGATCATATCACGAGGAAAATTCACAAAGAATGTGCTCATCAGATAGCTATTCCGTGGTTGGTTTGTTAACTGTATCATACTTTCGAAGTGAATGCAGTATGCATGAAGATGGACATGGGGCTACTTATGATAAGTCCTTCTGATAACATTCAGTTTCACAATATCCACCAACTCATGAAGTAATTAATCTTATATAGCAGTTATGTGAAGAAGGGTGCGCTCTTCGTTTTGAAAAAAGAAAAAAAAAACGACAAAGGGACAAAGTCCCTAAGTTACTTATGTATATTTTCCTCAAGTAAGCCTCAACGTTACTTTTTTTTCATTTAAAAGAATCATGTCCATATGATATCATTTCCTATCAAATGTATTACTGTTCAAAAGCGCGACAAGAAAAAAAAAAGGATAACAATATGTGAAAGCGGCGATTAAGGCGCGTCTCGGGCTCAGTAATTTGTTTAACTATATGATAAAACCTATTTGGGTTGCTTCGGGAAACTGCTGGTCACGCAGATGTATACTTGACATAATTGGGGTTTGATGGAGCCATTTCCCTCCTGATAAGAGTCCCCTATTAGCTTGTGAGAAATATCCCTTCCTTTTGAAATTCCCATCAGTGTTTCTTTAATTCTTGAATCTGATACGTTCCCCTTCTACCCCTAACTACAGTTCCTTTTTGACAACAGCCCATTTTCTCGTATGGTTGGCGTTCCTTTCCTTTTTAATAAAGCCTTTTCCCTATTTAAAATGGAATTAATCAAGCAGGAAAATTTGATCACAGGTACTGATTTTGTGGAATTTCCTACATCATATGAAATAGTCAACAGCCGAATCCTCGCCAAAATATTGTATGATATGGCTTCGGACTTCGGACTGTGCTAATCTGTATTATGCAGTCAAATGGCAGATTCTTCGAGTACCTCTTTGGCAGACGATGTAGATGGAAGACACAGAAGAATGGACTTCCTCAAGGGAGTGTGCTCGCTCCCTGTTTATTAATATCTACACCAATGACACCCACCAAACTAGACACCAGACGCTTCGTCTTTGCCGATGTCATGTCTACTGCATTTCAAAGGGATACTTTAAATGAAGTGGGGGGCTCCCTCACCAAGGCCATGGACAGGCTTATCCCTTACTATGCCTCCAGTTTTCTGAGAGCCATCTTGAAAACAGCTAAACCAACCGCCAACTACGGATTAGCTGGTATGGAAAACGGCTCCAACACATCACCAAGTCGGTCTACGTAGGGGTGACACTCGACAGGTCTCCCTTATACAAGTATCACATCACGAAGACAAAGGCCAATAGCCTTGGCTAATTTGTGCTACTCTGCTGCAGAGTATGCGTCACCTGTGTGGAGTAGATCAGCTCATGCCATCAAGATTGACCCTGCTATGAATTCTGCCTGTTATGTTATTGTTGGCTGCCTAAAGCCCACTAAGGTTGAGGATCTTTAACTTTAACAAAAACCCAGACAACCTGCGGAATGAGCGTCCTACTTACGCGCCACATAAAAAGGAAACGCTATCCTCTGGAGTCAGCGAGACATGGCCTTTTACCTCTTGCTGCAACTGACTACGAACTACTGTCGGCTGTTGCAGAACCAACCTAGCAAAGTGGGGGCTTATTGAAAATGATGAAACCACCTGCCTTGATGGAGAGGAACAGATTATGCAACATCTCATTGTCTGCCCACCTCTACCAGCGCCTTCCACCCAAGAAGATCTGGTAGCTCTGACCACCTGTGCGATGCAAAGCATCCACCACTGGAATGGGACAAACTACTAGCGTACCTGTTGAGGCGTAGTGATCCAAGAAGAAGCACAGGAAGGTGGTTTCTGTTATTTGCTCTGCAGCTTACAATAGTGTGAATACCATGTTCAGGATCGTTGACTGGTCTTATCATGGTAACATTATCTAGTGGGGCTTTACAAATTGTTATTAAAATAAGTAAGACGAGAACTCAGCGAATGTAAAAGTAAAACGGCAAGTTCATAGAGATAAAATGGATAAGACAATTATTAGATGTATTCTTTCAAAAATTTCCAGTGATGAATACACATAATAAATCTTTTGTTTTCGTTTCCATTTAATTTCATTCTCATTTTTTAAATATAGCTTTACTCTACATGGAAGAAAATTTAAAATTTCCAAGTTCAAGTTCAAGTTTATTCCACTCATAAAAAGTTGATATACAACATCATTAATATATATACATTTTACAACAATAAAGAGATATAGAAAACACACTAAAATGCAACTTATTATACAGCAACATACGTAATAGGAATATACACTAATTAATATCTGAGTGGAGGAGGCAGCAAAAGCAAAGTGCTTGTCGAGGCTGGCTCCTGTATTAAATAAAACTATAATGAAAAAAGAAAGATAGAAATAAAACATTTATAATAGAAACAAGGAGGGGGAATGGGAAATCAGTATGCCAGAAATGAGATACATTTCAGGAGTTTATTAAAAAACGTTTGTATTTTTTCTTAAATGATGCAAGCGAAGGTGAATTTCTAATGTCAATTGGGATGGAATGCCAAAGTTTGGGTCTTTATAAATTGAGAGATTGTCTAGAAATCTTGAACTTTAAAAGAGGGACATGTATAGACATACGGTTCCTTGTGTTGTAATTATGATAACTGGAATTCAAAGAAAACAGATTATCAAACACTGAGGGTAATTTTCGTGAGAAAAACAAGTACATAAAGAATGCAATTCGTAGTTTATATATATCATGGATGGGTAAATATTATATTTCATAGATAATTCACCGAACACCATCAGTAGTGCTATCCGCATGTCATAATAATTTTCTGAAGATGCAAAACACTGAAGGAAGTTCCGATGGTGCTTCCTCTCTATGAGTATCATGATAGTGATTTCTGAGTCAAACAGACTTCCATCCAAAGTATTGGGAACTGAAATGCTTGTATTACCCGGAATACGATTGGTGTAACGAAGTGCCCATGAAAAGTCAACTACTGGTCGTGAGCCAGTACTTTTACAAGTGAATAAAGTCGATGAATTCTCATAAACATAAAAAGGTCGTTGATAAAGATCCATCTGAGTTATGGTCACCTGATGAGAGCAGAATGCTGGATGGCGGAACTTGGTGGGAAGAAAGAAAAAATAAATTATACTACATTCATTGGCCTGGATGGTGCTCCCAAGAAACCTATATTTGTCTGTATGAATAGATTTTATGCTAGAGAAGATTGTGAAATTAGATTAAAAAATAATTCACAAATAATGAACTATACGGTTGCCAATACAGGCAGACGATAACATAGCTCCTATTCTTAAATTATATTTCACGGAATCTAACGGTTAATTTGTTCCCCTCCCCACCCCCCCCCCCCCCCCCCCTCCGAAAAAGAAGAAACTGTTTCATTATAGAAAGCTTCTTCGTTTTATAAACTCTCTTTTTTCTATGAAACTCGTATATAATCTTAAACGTAAATCAATCTTATCCATAAATTTGTAACGATTTCAGATACTTAATCATGCTGATGCTATCATGACTACACCCTTCCATCTGTGCAATATGTACAGCACATAGCAAATGTATAGCACATTGTTCACTGCTGCAGAATGTGGACTGCATGTACTTTGTAGCTTTGAAAATAAACATTTTCGTAAAGTTTTATGATATCCTTACCTGGCTGAAAGTGACTAAATGAGTAAATGGAACATCCACTGCGTATCATTATTATGTAAGTATCAAAATAATGTCGGGTCCATTGGCTTTAAAATACTATAAATAGCGTGTCTTCTGATCTTCCAGATATGAGAATATGCCGGACGCTACTTAAGACGTACAAGTCATAGAGTCAGTCCCGGCCGTAAAAGATTCAAAAGAATACACAGGCAAATCGTGTGTGAACATGTACTAAACATCAAAATACGTCCCTACCTTGAACATTAAGGTAGATGGAACAATGGTGATTATAGACTAATGTCGGGTGCGATGCCACGCAGCGAAGACTCTTTCCTTGATCATACCTAGACGGTATGATCGTAGCAACCTCTCGGGAGACATAGCTGTCGTATTTTACAACATCAGATTGCCTTTGAACATTGACAGTCATATCATCTGGTAATTCCCAAGCAAGGACGACGGGAGGTCTAGCATAACCTGATTCACATGTGATGTTATACTGTTTACCAGCCGTCACTGTAACACGTTCATTGATATAGTTTCCAAGAGATCTATCACCACGTATTTCTAGCCATTGGGGCAGAGCTGGAAAGGAAGGAAAATAATCATGATTTAAAACAACATCTATGTCGTCCTCTCTCCGCACTGATCACATGCGAACTTGCTAATGGTCATGGGAAAGATTCTTGCGATAAGTTACGAGAACACAGAATGATATCACAAGCCTATAGAGTAAAATATAATAAATAAATACCCCCATCCCACCTACACACTGAGTTGGTGAATCAATCTCTTGTTAAAAGCATTAATAAATGACTGAAAGGACTTTTAATAGTAAGTATTCACAGTGATTTCTTCTTTTCTCTCCCCCCCCCCCTTTTTACACGTGGCTAACTTGAATTGAATACACACGAGACCATGTTGAAGTAAGGTGATATGTATTGAAAATTGTGTGGCTGCCATTGGGCTGAATTGTACAATTTTTCACTAACAAAAAAAAAGCATACTCTTAAAAAAAAAACCCAATTGTTATTCTTATTATCATCATTGTCATTTTTGTTGTATTTATTATTATTGTTATTATTGTTATTACTATTATTATTATTATTATTATTATCATTATTATTATTATTATTATTATTATTATTATTATTATCTAATTTAGTCTGATGAATTCTGTACCTGGTAAGAATGGCAACAATTGAAAACTTTTTGACCATGTTGATCCTGTATGTTCTGACCCACTAGAACTGCGCACTGTGCATTTGTAATTGTCGCTGTCTTCCGTGGTAACTTCGTGGATTGTGAGATTCACACTGCTATCGTCTCCCGACAAACTGAACTTCGATTTTTCACGAATGATAGACTCACAAGAATATGGATTAGTACAAGAATGAGTGGCCAGGGCTACGTTACCCTTCACCCACGTGATCCTCCGAATCCAGGTTTGAGATGTGAATGTACAGACCAGCGTGAAATTTGCGCCAATTACTGGTAGATGGTTAAATGTCTGAATAGACACCTCGAATGCGTAGCATCCTGTACAGGGTGAGTGATATACATTAAAGTAAAGATTCTTCGGGCATTGCTTATAACATGTAGCAAACATTTTGTAAAACAGTCTTTATTTTTGTGTCCTAAAAACTCAGTCTATGCGTGATTATTTAAGACAACTCATGACCAGCAATATCGATGTTATAACTTCTAAAAGAAACCACTTAATAGGAATGCGAAAATCAATATATTGCATGATATGAACATGATCACCTCGGGATGAGTCGTCACATGACACATGTCCGATTATATTTAGTGTGGCACTACTCATCAATAACCGAGTTTTTCTCCTTTGCATACATGGCTGCATCATCCATTAATTTCATTCATATTCTTCTACAAACAAACCTCTCTATGTGCTCTTAATATGCTGAATACTTTCTAAACTGAACAAACCGTTATACTTACTATTTCTGGAAAGGATGAATACGAAAAGAAGAAGTAATTCAAAATAAGCCATCCTCATCATCGATAATTTCCAGTGGTATAATGCCATTCAAGTAATGAAAGGCGAGCAAACCGTATGAACCAACCTCTGGATGAGGTTTCACTGGACGTGGTTGGTATGTTAACTGTATTATACTTTCGAAGTGAATGTAGTATGCATGGAGATGGACATAGGCTGTTATGATAAGTCCTTTTGATAACATTCAGTTTCACAATATCCACCAACTTATGAAGTAATTAATCTTATATAGCAGTTATGTTAGCAAGGGGGCGCTCTTCCTTTTGAATAAAATGACAAATGGACAAAGTCCCTAAGTTACCGATGTATATCTTCCTTAAGGAAGTCTCAACATGACTTTTTTTCATTTAAAAGAACCGTGTCCATATGGTATCGATTCCTATCAAATGTGTTACTGTTCAAAAGCGCGACAAGTAAAAAGAAAAGACAAGGAAAAGGGAAAACGGTGATTAAGGCGAGTCTTGGGCTTAGTAATTATTTTAACCATTGGATAAAACCTATTTGGGTTGCTTCGGGAAACTGCTGGTCACGCGTTTGTACAGATGTATACTTGACATACTTGGGGTTTGATAGAGCCATTTCCCTCCTGATAAGAGTCCCCTATTAGCTTGTGAGAAATATCCCTTCCTTTTGAAATTCCATCAGTGTTTTTTTAATTCTTAAATCTGATACGTGCCCCTTTCACCTCTAACTATAGTTCCCTTTTTTGACAAGAGCTCTTTTACCCGTCTGGTTGCCGCTCCTTTCCTTTTTTAATAAAGCCCATTTCCCTATTAAAGGGCATTATCTAAGCAGAAAAAATGTGATCACAAGTTTAATTTCCTGCAGCATATGACACAGTCAACCATCGAATCCTTACCAAGATATTGTATGAGATGACTTCAGATGTCAGACTGACTGAGCTGATCTGCAACATGCAGTCTTTGGCAGACGTATGTGTTCCAGTTTTCTGTAGCTTATGCTATGCGGAAATTTTCCCTCGATGCCGAACGTTGTTTCCATTTCTGTATAAAAATCCTGGTGAGAGGCCTGGCCTAGGCCAGGGCAACAATTTGGCGTAGATAGGATTTCATTTTACTGGGGGGGGGGGGGGGGGGGTAGTGCAGTGAGCACGCGAAGCGTGTGTATCACTTACTGATCGCGCATTCATCTCACTACTACTTGCATCTGGCTAACGTTAGTTCTTTTCATTTCAACACATGTCCATGATGTCCAACATCGCAGGCAGTGCCAGTGCCAGTGCCAGTGGCACGAGTTAACAACACCTATGGCTATGTTAGCTACCTACAATGACCTAACGGTGGTGCACTGGCTACTGCGCTCATCTGCTCATACTTAGCATAATCATATCAGTATCACATCAAATTCATAAACAATATCACTCAGAGTCATAGCATGACACTTCAATTAATAATCATATTAATGTATTACCTCTTCATTCTTGCCTTGTTCTGCCTGGATTCAGTCAAGCCTGGACTGGATATCAAAATCACAGTGCCCATGTATACAGTGCAGCCTAGTGCTAGTGCAGTATAAAACTATACACATCGCTGTCGCGAAGCAACAACCGCACAGCGTCTTGCAGTGGGTGTGAGGATGTGTGTGTATGTGTGTATGTTTGATTATCCTTCTACCGGTCTTTTCTTATATACATTAATCAGATTGATCCT
>JAPZVO010002229.1:0-10295 GCA_029962745.1 Echinometra lucunter | reverse complement strand
TTTAGCCTACATGAGATATCAAAGTGTGGAAATTCATTCAGGAAAAAAAAAAACACCCTTTAGTCTTTGTTTCCAAATTTGGTAGAAATAAATCAGTAATAAATTAGTAATACTTTGGTGTACATTATATTTATGACTATCCATATAATGATATTCACTAAACCATAAAACATAATCATGATCTTGATTGAACTGAAGTGTCTGATTCTCCTCTTTTTTCCCACCCTTCTCTCTCTCTCTCCCCCTCTCTCTCTATGTTTCTCTCCCTCTCTACCATTTCCCATATATTCCTGTATATTCTCCACCCATTCATTTCTGATTTTCCCGCCAATATCAGCACACAAACCAGGATCGGGCCCCGAAGATGTCTGCATCGGATACTGACATGACTGAGGAACTTAATCGTTTTTTCAACATTCTTGCCTGATGTAATCTAGTACTATTTTTGTATTCATTAAAAAGCATTGTGAATAATTGTGAGATGATGGTCCTTAATACTTACTTCAGTGTATTTTCTGTTTGCCACGTATGGAACTGTCAGTCGTCAGCTGTTCCTGTGTAGGCCTCCGTCTATTGTATAGCGATCTTTTATAGGTCTCTACTGGCATGGGCCTACTCTCTTGCTTTGGTCGCATGTAATGTATACAACTTTTCTGACGAGATGATTTCATATGATCACAGTGCTGTGCAGTCATGCCTAGGGGCCACCGAATAATAAGTCATCTCGATATAGGTCCTATTTTTCTGTACCCCTTGAAGATTTATCCACATAATCCCAAACTGAAGATGATCATGCTGATCATGACGATAATTGGGTTGTTGAGGATAGGAATCTCTCATAGCACTTGCAGCTCATTAATCCGTTTTCAGATAAACGAATTAAATGGTACATCCCCACCCAGGCGCGGATCCGGGGGGGGGGGGGGACCGAGCGGGCCTTGCCCTACCCCCAGACTCCAAATTTGCGTTTTTCAGCCCATTTTTGACCACTTTGGGTACCGCCCCCCGAAAAATTGCCGAAATTCAAATGTAATGTACACCTTTTTTTTATTATTATTTCTTTTTGTTGCTAAATTTAGATTTTTCTTTTTAGACCTGTAACAGGATACACCTACTACCCTAATACAGTTTTTACGACAAACGAAAAAAAAAAAAAATGCATCCCCCCGCTTATCAGCTCTTTGTTTTTTTTTTTTTATTCGCTAGTTGTTTACAAAAAAAATGTCCATGGCCATGGGGCCCTCCCCCCTCATCAAATCCTGGATCTGCAGCTGTCCCCACCTCTCTCTTTCATTCGAATTTTGAGATAATCAACAAGACCACACTGGAGAGAGATTCTTAATGCTAGGTTCCCACCGTTGTGCGACTTGTCACGAACGCCACGATAAGCCATTCGTAGCTGATCGTGGAACTTTCACGTTTGGGGCAGCGTTACCCTTTCCTTTCTTGCCTCCAGTACACTTAGGTGACATTTCTCAAATCGTGACAGATCACGGGAGATCATGCGGTCTCAACAGAGCTTAATACGTTGGTCTTTTCCAAGGATGATTCCGATAACCACGATTTCAAAGTCTGATAGTTTCTGATCATTAGTATTTCAGGTTTTTGAATGTAGGTCAGATGGGAACATCTACATTACGGATTTAATCAATAATTCCAGAAAACAAAAAACAGATGAACTTTTTGTCAAGGTTGGAGTTATTGACATTTGTTAAACAATTTCGCTAATAGAAGTTCCCTGTGTATTTGTTTATATTGTTTTAATTTCCAATCCCCACAAGTTGGCGCTATTATTGAGTTACCTACGGAACGATAGGTATTAATAGTCAATTAAATAGGAAATTTGTTTAACAATCGCAAGGTATGCCCGAACCGCACCCAAGCGAGCATAGGTATGGGTGCCATGTGTTAAGCGGTGGAGAATGGCCAACGTGTTACTTTGCTTTCGTGGTGCTGCGCTGGGAGCGCTCAGTTAAGTTTGAATAAATGTTGCTTAACCAGTGATTTTGACTGGAAATATTGCCAAGTATAGGCAAATTCATCAGTTGAGTTGGAGACACCTTGCTAATTATCCTTTGAAGGTTTAGATGGTGATAGAACGTATGAAAGTAGAAGGCTTCACGGTACACCAAGTATCACCAAATATTCTTTCTTGAAGATGAGTGCGGGAGTGTGGTCCTGAAAAGGACCTATCCACTCTCGACGTTTCGATAAGCATGTTCTTACCGTTCTCCCGAGGACGGTCAGAACCGTGCTAATTGTTTGTAAAAGGCGATGAATGAGAATTTGACAGGGTACGCTTGCTCATGCTGGTTGTAACTTAAAGTGAATATCCAACTGTAGCTGTGGTAAGTTAACTCCTGAGAGTGACCATTGTCAAATTTCTGATGTTATATTGAAAGCTGTGATTGCAGCGATTGTAATTATTACTTTATATAAGTAAACCATTAGAATGAAGCTATAAGTTCGGAATACAGAATCAGAATATGACTGGCTTAAATAATATTCATTCATTTTTGATGATAAATCGGTGTAAATGATGAGGAATAATGATATAATAAAAGGAAACAAAGACAATATAGACAGATGGTTTATAAAGCATTGTGGTATGATGTATATGTGGTATCTGATGTTGTTTTAATAGTCTTCTCTCTGGGGCGGCATTGGAAATTCCACGAGGCGGAACTCCAGAGAATAAATTAACCTGTTTCCTAATGTATTCAAATTTATGCATGTTTCTGTCCAGAACACTTAATTGGTTATTTACCAACTATTCAGTTCACCTGTTATGCATATTGGCATCTAGAAAGAAGGAATCAATTTTGCACTCATTAATTGTTGCTATATGGGTGTTTTCACACGTATCGAGAATGCTTAATTTGAAAAACAATTCTAGTGACGCATCACTGGAATCGCCATTCTAATGACGCACTGACCGTCTGAATGGAACATGATTTGAAATGCGTAATTTGAAATGCGCATTTCAAATGACGGTCCGAAGGTGTTTTCCAGTGACACTTCTCTCGAATTACGGAGCGAAATTGTCGTGTGAATGGATTGACCTCCAAATCGTGTTGGGGGGGGGGGGGGGGGCGGAGCTTACAGTGACCTTTTAACCACTTCCACAGAAAGAACAAAGGCTCGATGGCTTCCAGAGCATCATGCACGAGTGATTGATGGGTACCCGGGATAAAGCCCCACCTCCTCTCTTCCAGGGGCGTAACAGGTACCTGTTATCAAGAGGGGGGGGGGGGGGGGGGGGGCAGAGCCCAAAATTTCCTGATTACTATATGTCTAGAATCTGTGGCGTAGCTAGGACTGCATTTTAGGAGGACGGTAGTGCTCCACCGGCGTAAATCCAATTTGAGGAGTGGGGGATAAAAAACTTTTTAAACAATAATTTTCCCTCTCACACACATTTTGATATCTATTTTGCAAGCGAGCGAAGCGAGCGAGCAGAAAATAACCACTTTTCCGCTTTTGAATCGCATTTTCGAGTAAAAAATTCTAAATTATGACGAAAGAGCGATGTGAGCGAGCCAAAAATAACCACTTTTCTCGATTTTAATCGCATTTTTGGATGGAAATCCTAAGATTTTGACAAGCGAGTGAAGCGAGCGAGCCAAAAATAACCACTTTTTTGTTTTCAATAGCATTTTCAAATAGAAATTCTATAATATTATGATTGTTTATGATAGATATATTCAAAATTTTTACTAACTGATTAATTAGAATATATTTTCTTCCTTAAAGAGTGTGTCTGCATGGGGGGAAATTTGTACACACCATCCCTCCTCTCCCCCAGGTGGGGGTGATAGATCCCCACCCCCCGGAATTTACGTAAATGTAGTGCTCCCTAGAGGGGAGGGTGCATGGAAGAGGGAGTTTCCACCCTCCCGCGCGAAGCGCAGAAGCTCCGACGTTTCTTTGAATTGTTAGTTGTCGGTAATTAAGTCTATCTTCTGCGGCGTAACTAGGATTTCATTTTAGGAGGACGGTAGTGCTCCCGGGGGGGGGGGGGGGGGGGAGGGTGCAGGGAGGGGGGAGTTCCCCCCCCCCTCCCGCGGAAGCTCCGACGTTTTTTCGCTGTCACTTCCCGCTCTTTTTACGCTCTCTGCCTGTTATCGGGGGGGGGGGGGGAGGGGGAGGGGGAGGGGGAGGGGGCATACCCTCATAGTCAAAATTTTCCCGGTAATTAAGTCTAGAATCAGTGGTGTAGCTAGGATTTCCTTTTAGGAGGACGATAGTGCAAAGCGCGCTCCCTATAGGCATGCTAGGGGGAGGGCGCAGGGATGGTGATTTTCCCCTCCGCGCTTCGGCGCGGAGGCTCTGACGTTTCTTTGAATTGTTCGTTGTCTGTTCCCGGTCTCTTACATTCTCGGCCTGTTATCGGGGGGGGGGGGGGGGGGGCAGAGCCGAAAATTTCCCGGTAACTAAGTCTAGAAATAGAATATGCGGAGGTGAGCCCGCACCGCGAGTTGCATGTTGCGAAGCCTTTAGCGGGTGGGGCCCAGGGTTCTGGCTTAGGACCCCTGATGGGGGTCTACAGGGAAAGCCACTGCGGGGGTCCAGGGAGTGGAGCACCCGGAAACTCCAGGGTTTTGGTACTAAATTTTCCCTCATTTCTTTTGTTTCCCTTTGCTTTCTTCTTTTTTTCCCCTTTGCCCTCTTTTCCCCTCTCTCTTTTTCTTTCTCCCCTTTCTCATTTTTTCTTTCCCGTTCTCCTTCTTCCTTTCCCTTTCTCCTTTCTTTCCTTTTCTCCTTCTTTCTTTTCCTTTCTTCTTCTTCCTTTCCCTTTCTCCCTTCCCTTTTCTTCCTTTCCCTCTTTTTCATTTTTTCCCGGTGGTTTGGTGGATTTTCCCGCTGAAATCCTTCGGGGGGGGGGCACTCTGCCCCCCTGCCCCCCGGCTGTTACGCCACTGCTCTCTTCGCTCTGAAATGCAAAACCGCAGAATCTGCGAAGCCTTTCTCGGTCGTGTGTACGGACCTTAATTCTAATAGCGCAATTGTAATTACGCATTCTGGGTACGTGTGAAAACAGGGTATGTCAGGCAAGCCTCTGGCAAGCTTCTTAGTTGTCAAGGGAAACTTTTGTTCAATAACTATGCATAAAACTAGCATAAACAGGTCTATTGATGCCTTCGGTGTTGCACTACCGTCGGCCGAGATGAACGTCGTCGAGTCGGCACGGCGTGGGATTTTCACTTGGCTCCAGTCTGCAACGACTTTTATCTCGGCTATACATTCAAGCAAAGGAAAGTTTTTCATTTTGTTTTCATAATACTTTCTGGTGGCCACCGAATCTATTAATCTTTTGAAGAACTGAGTTCAGTATAACTCGTGTACCTTGGAGCTGTTTGATGTACCATACAAACAACTAATGGTGATAATAATTTTCAGTTGATGTCATTTCGGATTGTTGTGAATGATAGTCTAGTACTGTTAAATCTCAGTGGTTTGAATATGATATTAATTGGCTACCAGGGGCGTAGACAGCGGGGGGGGGGGGGGGGGGGGGATGAGGGGTATGCATCCCCCACCTCACAAGGTGGGGGGATGACATGTACAATCATCCCCCCCCAGGTTTTAGGGAAGGATGTTTGCTGACAAACTAACATGTTTAGAAATGATAGGAACAGCAATAATGATAATAATTATCATAACAATAACAATATTAATAATAACAATTAGTAATGTATTATTATTATTATGCTTATGATAATAATAATAGTTATCATCATCATCATCATCATCATCATCATCATCATCGTTAATGTGACTGAAATGATGATTACTATCATAACTATATCGATCATTATTCTGATTTATGTAGTTATATATGTTACTTTTGGGTAATTTCGGCGCCGTCACAGTTTTTCTGAAGTGGTGTAACAACAAATTATATATAAAAAAGGATAAATAGCGTGATGCAAATATGCAATAATGTGTGTCAGTCCATATTCTATATTCGTTTGTCACGGTGCGTATATCTTCTATTTATGTCTGTGCATTCGGGCATTGGCGTAAATCCCGGGGGGATGGGGGATATATCCCCCTCACTTTTTTGAAAGGGGGGATGGCGTGTACAAATATCCCCCCACTTTTTAAGGAAGAAATGATATTTGAATTAATCAGTAAAATTTTAATAATCTGTTATAAACAACCATCATATTTTAGAATTTCTATTTGAAAATGCGATTGAAAACCAGAAAAGTGGTTATTTTTCGATCGCTCGCTTCGCTCGCTCATCATATTTTAGAATTTCTTTTGAAAATGCGATTGAAAACCAGAAAAGTGGTTATTTTGGGCTCGCTCGTTTCGCTCGCTCATCATATTTTAGAATTTCTGTTTGAAAATGCAAATAAAACCCAGAAAATTTGTTATTTTAAGCTCGCTCGCTCGCAAAATAAAAATTAAAAAGTGTGTAAGGGGGTCTGTGCGGGGGTGAGGACGTGTGTTTATACTTACCCGGGGGGGGGGGGGGTAAGTTTGAGTTCGACAGAAAAAAAAATCGGCAAAAAAGTCGATCATCCCCCCACTCCTCAAAGTGGATTTACGCCGGTGCATTCGGGTGTATGTGTGTGGATGTGTGATTGTGTGTGAGTTGTGTGGGTGCGCGCGCGCGTGTGTGTATCTGTATACGAAATTGATCCTCGATTTCTCGTGAACGGCAAATCATCCCTCAGGTGTAAGAACCTGTCTACGTCACTGTTGGCTACTGAATATTGGCGTAGATTTAACATATTGCTGCTTTACAAGGAATTTCAGATTATTGTTTTCAGATCATCGTAGTCTTGAAAAATTCTCATTTCGAGTATCTGCGATGCTTCTTTATTTTTGCACATGCATATAAATCTATGTATGTTGCATTTCCCGTATTGAATTAACATCATATAGATGCATATATGCCGTTTGTTATTGCTTTTCCTTTCGTTTGCAGTATCACTCTAATTTCTGCGAAGTCAAAATTGACTCCGTATGGCGTCAGCTGGGAGTCAACTCTATTCCGAATTAAAGTGACTCAGATTTCCGAATTTATTTGACTCGGAATGGTGTGGCGTCAACTGAGAATGGACTAAATTCGAGTTATAAAATTTTAGCATGTATAATACTCCATTCCGAGTCACATATGAAATGAAAGAGAAGAATTACGTTTACAAGAGATAACCGGGAGCCCTAAGAATAAACTTAATTGTGAAAAATATCCTTCAAACTTGTGTTGAAACTAGAAGTTTGCTCACCCTCTTCCCAAAATCCTGACCTAATCTTCATTTTAGCGGCTATTGTATACCTCGGACCCTCGGAGTTTAAACTAAGCTTTTTGTCATTTGGTTGGTTGGTTGGTTGGTAACTCCTAGACTTCGCTTATGGATTCTTTTATTTAAAAAGCAAGTTACGATATTATAGACGATTGTAATATTTACAGTATCAGTGCATGTATTAGAATGTACTTTCGGAGTACAGCAGCTTGCTTCTTAATATACTGTTTTTCAATTATTTTCTGTTCTATTCTTATGATTCATGTTTATGTACTGTGCTGTTCCTTGCTTGTACATTGTATTGTTGAAAGACACACAATTATAGATTTTATTTGTGTGAAACTCCGTTAGGTGTTGTAAAGGTATACAAAGGTATACTGGATATTACTGATAGTACTCTGTGCCTTCGAGTTGTAACTTTAGAAATCTGCATTAAATTTTATGCAAATTAACCCCACCCTTCTGAAGTTAACAGTTGAAGAAGCGCCATCATGAGACGGGAATGGATATAGCAGCGTATCAAACTGGACATCTTCTAAAATCATTATTATTAAAATCTATTCTAATACATACGTAGTGCTGTAAATTGATATTGGTTATCAAACAGTACAATGAGGATGGTGATACTGATAATAACTGTCATGATGGATGGTGGTGGTGGTGGTAGTGATTCTGGTGATGGTGATGAAACTGATGATAGTGATTTACATTGATGATAAAGAGGATTAGGCAGAAAAAATGAAGTTGGAAACAGGGCCAGCTAGGGAAAGAGCATTGACTGGAAATTTCTTATTAAAACGAATATCAATGATAGAGCAAGCTCCAGGACAAATCAAACATAATTATGACAAGATAAATTACCGACTCATTAGTCGAATAGGAAGGTCTGTATCTTTGCCAAAGCGTCTTAATCTTGAATTCCAGTTTTTATGGATTTGATTTTACAATTGATAATTGATTTATGATTGTTTTATTTATTGTTTGATTAATTCATTCATTCATTTTTTCAAAAAGAATCTAGCGCCTTTATCTATAATGGACAGCTCTGTGAAAGACAAACGTACCTCTCTATGTATACCCGCTTTCACTTACCCTTCTCTCCATTGCAGCAGGGATTTTGGTCAAACATGCGAATGACATATAGGACAAAGGAAAGAGAGAGAGAGAGAGAGAGAGAGAGAGAGAGAGGGGGGGGGGGGGGAAGGGGAAAGGGGGGGGGGGCAAGGGAAGAAGAGAGAGAGAGAGAGAGAGAGGGAGAAACAGGAGTGGAGGGTAAGAGATAGGCAGGCAGAGCTGAGGTTACAAGAGAAGGTAAGAGAAAAATATACTGGAGGGAGGGGAGAATACAAGAGATGAAAAGTGAAGATAAAAGAAGAGCATTAAAGAGAGAGTGGGAGAGAGAGAGGGAGGAGAAAGGGGAGAGGGAGGTAAGAAACAAAGGAGTGGGGTAAGAGAGATACCATAATAGGCAAGCATATCTGAGATTACAAGAGAAAGAAGGAAAGAGACAGAAAAATATAGGGGAGGGGAGCGAGAATACAAAAGATGAATAGTGAAGATAAAGACGAGCATTAGAGAGAGAGAGAGAGAGAGAGAGAGGGGGAGAGAGTTGGGGAGTAAGAAACAGGAGTGGGGTGTAAGAGAGATACTGTGATAGGTAGGCAGAGCTGAGATTACAAGAGATGAAGAGTGAAGAGAAGAAGAGAGACACACAGACAAACACACACCCACTCGCACACAGAGGGGGGCGGGTGCGGGGGCATCTGGACAATTTTAAATACAGCATACTTTCAAATAATTTTAAACTTAGTTATGAATGACGAAATAAATGAAAACTACTTCACACCGGGAATTAGAAAGATAATAAATTTGGTAGTCTCACTTTATTTTCACAAATTTCATAACAAGATCATAGAATTGAAGAAGAATTATGAAACTGCATGAACATCTCACATTGACAATACAGTACAAGAAAAACATGTTACCAATATGTATCATTAAGGGGGATCTGTGAGGTAAGCTGTAACACAATACAGAGTGAGAAGCATGTAATGACTCCCTTTATCTTACACGGACAAAAGGATTCACTTGTCACCTAAAATATTTAAATATTTGCCAAATTTTCCCTTTGTTTTTATGCATCATGAACAAAAGTGAATCAGGAGTTTAACATGAAAAGTAAACCACCAAATTATGGGCATGATGTCTGCTGATAGATGAATACAGTTACTTAATACAAGCCCATCTCTGATTACATGCATATACATACACATGTATGTAGCATCAGAAAAGAAAAGAAAAATCACATTATTGTGGAGTTACTGGATAACAGAATGTAAATTTGACTCCTAAATCAACAAGATAATTATGTAGCTGAAGATCTTGCATAATTTCAAACAAGATTTTAAGGTGTAAGAGTCTAAATTTATACTGTATATAAGATGCCTAGTTCCACAGAACCTCAAGAACCAAACTCATTGACTTTTCATGACTTTCCATTACTAATTTGTTTGCCTTTTTCCATTTAGGTAAGGGCTATGGCATCCACGCAGCTTAACCCTAATCGGGTTGGGATTTTTGAGCGATGCTATACTGAGAGAGGGGGGGGGGGGGTCAGATTTCACCCCCCCTTGAGATCTCGGCCATCGATCACACCAAAAATCGGCACGCACGTCATCCGTGATGTCATCTACCAATTTCCGCAGTTAAATTTTACGAAATAATTCATTAGGTAATTAATTATGCTAATTTATGCATAAATCAGTCTTTTTGCTATAAATCACTAGATGAAGCTCAAAATAGTCTTATTTTTGTCCTGAATACTCTTTGCAGTCACTGTGTTGTTAACAAGTATACATAAAAAAAAAATTGCAATCAAATTGTATTTCTTTGTTTTTCATTGTTTTTTCGATGAAATTCGTTGGCAATACTATTTGGATCATAACCAGACTTAAACTAATTGATTTTGATCATTAATAGTAAAAATAATCATACATTTATGAATTTTTGCTGAAAACACAACTTATATTGGATTTG
>JAPZVO010002228.1:0-10298 GCA_029962745.1 Echinometra lucunter | reverse complement strand
TTTCTACGTGGTGGTAAGAACTTTTTCCTTAACTTCATTTCAATTATATATGCAGATATAGAGACACATGTAGGCCTAGATGTACTTTTGCAATGAAAATTGCCGCCAGTAATTACGACTGTTTACCACAGTTAAGTTTTCCTCGTGAAACAGTTAATATAACTATTCAAACATATTCTTGTAGATTGTTGTTTTAGATTTACATGTATCAATGCGATGTGTCTTTAGTGTATTTCAATACTTCAATGATCGATACATTCTGATATGTTTAAGGGAGAATATGAAAAACCTGTCTTTGAGATCAGAATTTAAGAGCTATATATAAGTAAAGAAGAATTGGTGTGCGTTTGCTGCTGATTTAGTTCTATCCGCATTCAGTCTGGTTGGTTTCTTCAAATTTGCCTATTCCATTTGATATGCAGAACTTATAATCATACATAATGAGCTAATGCATATTTTGTTTATAATGTCAAAACAGCATCTTATACTGATGTCACTATCCATATAATTGTACAATATCTATATCTGATGTATGAATGTAAAAGGAAGAATAATTATATTCCCTTCCCATTGCCACTTGTGAAAAAAGTTATTATGTTGCACAATAGAGACACAGGTGTCGGCAAGGAGGGTTACTTTAGAAATAAGTTATGGACTCACTTTAAGGCGTAGATGTATTTGATGATTTTTCAACATAGAACCAGTCTTCTCGCCTGATTACCATAGACCCATAGGCGTCGGAAGTGGGGGGGGCAGCAGCAGGTGGGGCGCTCGTCCCCCAAAGAAAAAACGGAGGGGCAACACGCATCCCCCCCCCCAAAAAAAAAAGGAGAGAAAAAGATGAGAAAGAGAGATGAAAGAGAACGTCGGGAGAGAAGGAACATACAAGGAACACTGACAAGGAAACGTCAAAGCATCCGCGCTTCGAGCGGGAGGGGAAGTCCCCCGTCTGGACCCTCCCCTTAGGGAGCGTGCGCGCTTTGCACACTCAATAATATTCGCACCCTTAAGGAGATACCCACATGAAAGTCGACTTGAGGTCTGGCCACTTCAAGTCGGCAGACCTCAAGTCGACAACGGAACTTGAAAAAACTTACGAGCAAATACAGAGTATAGGAACTTGAAAAAAAAATACGAGCAAATACATTATACCTGCCTTTTCAGTTATTGAACAGTTATTGGCCAGAGTTATTGTTTAGCAAAACACTAACAGTTGACTTGAAGTCATCAATGGCTAGTATAGTACACTGTAAAAAAAATGTTTGGTAAAATTTTAACCAGCACGAGGGTAATTGTATGTCCAACCAACTTTGGGCAATATTTTTACCCAATGCGGGAGTCAGTCAGTTAGGATAAAGATTTAAAAAAAAAAAAAACTTTAGGAAAAAAAAAACTTTAGAATGGGCAAAATTTCCATCAAACTGGATTTTTAAATGCCCAGAGAAATGCCCCAAAGTTGGTTGGACACACCCTCATGGCACATTTACCCATTTTTTTGAAGAGTGTACTTGATAACCGATGCAGGGTATCGCTTCCATTTGAGTATTTAATTTAATTTTTAAGGGGGTGGGTGGAAGTACGGGGAACAGATGAAAATGATACATCTTTTGTGAAAGTTCACCGGTTGCTGTTGAGGTCAGTAAGCTAACTGAAGTAACCAGATGACTTCTTGTTGTCAGATTGTTTTGTTTAGATTCCATTTAAAGTGCCCCCCCCCCCATTTTCGTTCCCTTTTTTGGGGGGGGGGTAAATCTTTGTTCTAATTGACCTAGAGTAATGTTTAGGGCAAACAGTTGACTCGAAGTCTTCAGTGGCTAGTATTTGGTAACCCAAGGGTATCGCTTTCTAAAAGGGTGCAAAGATGCACCATTTTGTACATGTTTGCACCATTTTGTACTTGTTTGCACTCTTAAAGGTGCAACTATGCACCTTTAAGGGTGC
Organism: Echinometra lucunter; assembly: GCA_029962745.1. Taxonomy (NCBI): domain Eukaryota; kingdom Metazoa; phylum Echinodermata; class Echinoidea; order Camarodonta; family Echinometridae; genus Echinometra; species Echinometra lucunter. The sequence continues at coordinate 8,357 of JAPZVO010002228.1, read as the reverse complement.
AGAAATGTTTACTCCAAATTTCTCCAATCTCTAAATTTTATTGTCCGAGAAAGGAAATTCTTTTTGCCCAATTGATCGTGGCCCGGCAGCCACTGAGCAGCGCCAGATCGACGTTGCTCTATCCTTTTCAATTCTTGAACGCCAAAGAAGGTAGCAGCAACTCCCATCTGACGCGGCCAGGGTTCGAACCCGCGACCTCCCGATCGTGAGGCGGACGCTCTACCTACTGGGCCAACACATTCAATAGGGTGCAAATTTGCACCTTCCCGTAAGGGTACAACTCTGCACCTTAAGGGTGCAAAATGTAACTCACTGCACCTTTAAAGGTGCAAATTGCTTCTTTGGGTGCAAAGTTGTACCCATAAAGGAGCTCCCAGTGTTGGATTTGAAGGGTGCAAAATTGAACCTTTTATTTTTAGTGCGTACAAAAAGATATCACCTTGATTCATTCGTTAAATGCACCCGATATACTTTTTTTCATTGGTAGGTGGTACTTTACTCATATTAAGTGCACCAGTAAATCCACCTGTTAAATCTCATAATTCACACTTCACTCTCCTTGCTGCCATGCATATCCCCCTTTTTGCCAAAGCAGACTCCCAGTTCATTCCCCACGCCAGAATTTATTTTCTTACCATTCCACTTGTCGGGAAAATGCATGTGTAAGCCATCATCTAGCTCATCCAACAACTTGTCAACTTTTGTTATTCTTCTTTTGCCAAGAAAAAAAATACTTTCTACTCTCTTTCGGATGATAATATTTGCATAGGAAATTCCTTGCATTCAGGGGAAAATGACAAGTTACGGACACGCACCGTGCCAACCTCGAGAAGTGAAAGAGCGCGGTGGTCCTGTCTTTCTGTTTAGGTATCAAAGCGCGGAGCTTACTTTATGAATCTCAGGCATCAGTGTGCTTTTAGGAGACTGAAGATGAACAAGGAAGAGTAAACAGTGAAAATTTGAGCAAAATTGGACAATCTGTTTAAGAGTTATGAATTTCGAAGGTTAAGTAAACCCATTATGGGGATCCTTAAGTTGGTACTTTGACAGCATCTGTGATGTCATCTGGACAACTCTCTATTCATTTTGTGCATATTTTTTCAAACAAAAGTTGACATTTAAAGTCAGGAATCAACATACAGTTGTAATTCTTCGCAAAATACTTGCAGAATTAATTGATGTATCCATGTTATACTGTACTCACACAGTAATTTAAAAAAAATCAATTATCTTGAAAATGATAAAAAAAAATTAAATTCTGTGAAGAAAATGAATGGAGAGTTGCCAACAATGACAGCACAGATGATGGTAGAGTTGCCAACTTAAAGGATTCCCATAATAATGGTTTACTTAACTTTAAAATTTCGCAACTCTTGATCAGATTGTCCGATTTTTCTCAAACTTGTATTTTCTACTCTTTCTTGTTTTCTTCATTCACTGCAAGTGCACTGATGTCTGGGTTGCATTCTCCTTTAAAATTAATATGCAATTTCTGGATTTAGTTCATTCTATATACAGTGCGTATAAATAAGTATACCCAACTTTGACAGCTTCTGTAATATTAAAGAGATATGTCTATCTGGCCATGAAATTTATGTCATGGTAAAGAGAATTAATATTTTGTCTAATGATGCCTTAATTTTCATAACTGTTAGCGTGGATGACTGAGCAACAAACTTTTCAAAAAGTATTGTCAAGATCCTTTTATTTTTGTACGAAGTTTTGGGTGAAGTCTCAAATCCTTTTTATTACGCTCTGCGTTTCCATGCTTCATTTTGGGGGGAGATCCAATTTATCTGAGCTTTCACATGATCTTATTTCATTCCGCAGGCCCCATATGATTATGGTATTTCATTGACAGTCTAACTCGTCTTCTGGTATCACAATTATGAACACTCATAAGTCAGTTTCACTATTTAAAGACATTGGTTAACATTGTTATGATTTTAAAAAGTCTTGTTTTGTTAGTTGAAAATGGGATAACATAAAGGTTATAGTGTAAAAATACCAGTCTGAAAGTTTCAAAGTATGATATCCACTGGAAGTATTTTAAATATCAAAATGTGAACCAATGTTTGAAAATATACGAGGGTCGGTTTGCACAGAATAGACATGAGGAGTGCGCATGCGCGTATGACTCACCTTACCGTACTGTGTGTATTGGCGCATCACGCGGCGGGAGGCACATAATGGCATTTTCAAATTCAAGCAAAGTGGTCCTCTTAGTGATTGTCTCGTGAGACGAAGGATAATAAAAATCGCCGTTTGCGTCTAACTTACACTTTTTCATTCCAAATTATGGTTGGTTTCAGGGTTTTTGAGTACAAACAAGTACTCATACACATGTTTCATCTTAGTTTGAGAATTTTTTAATCAGCTACTCACAAAGTTAGCCAATGCCTTTAACTTGCGTAAAGTGTATCTCAATACATGTATCAACATGACTGAAAGAGTTCCTAACTTTAAAAAAAAATAAGGAAATGCAGGGAAGGATGCATGGATCAGTAACTACCAATGTTAAAGTTACCATTACTTCCATGAAAGATGGCATCAAAATAAACTTTTCCACTCTGAATGATTCATTATTAAAACGAACTTTCCTTCAACAAGGGATGCTGATGAAGCCAGTGTTGTGTTATCAGGATATAGGGAATACCATAATTTGCTTGTGATTGGCATTTTCTTGAATTTGAGAAGACATCCACATGCTTTCTACTCAAGAGCACAAGATCAAATTAAATAACTCGCCAATAGCTTTCAGACTGAATAAATGCATTATTAGGACTTTCCACTCACATTCTTTGCTTCAGTCCGAACTTGGAACTAGAGGACTTTGAGAATATTTCCTCAGACTGTGATTCAAAGTGAATGCAGCCAACATTCGTGCTTGTTCGCTCTGCTCTCTACCATTAATTCATTTCACAAATGCCTTCCACTTGCCATGATCTAAAGCTATCAGTTTAACATCTCACCCTTCTGCTCCACATTCTCCAATGATATCATCCCGAAACCTCTTACGCGCGCGGTCTTTCTTTTGCCTTCTTTCCATACAGAGGACCTTCCAAAACCCTTATTATGGAATTAATTTTGATAACAGTATTTGGGCGGGGGAGGAGATGAAATTTTATTGAGAACAAAAAATATTCATGAAACAACTTTTTCTGTTGATGTATGTGCAAAAAAATTCTACTTTGTGGCCAAGTAATGTATTATTTTTGTCACAATAGATATTTTTACCTTCTCGAAATACGATCCTTAATATGGTACTCTAATAATAATAATAATAATAACGTCTTATTTACCCAGGATAGCCATTTCAGTTTTTCAACTGCTCTCCCAGCGGGCCCTGCATAACATAATATGCTGTTACTACCCTTCTCCATTCTTATATGCCTAGCGCCTGGCTAGAAGGCAGAAGGCCCCATTTTTGTAAGTCTTTGGTATGACTCGGCCGGGGATCGAACCGCGTCCTCCCGTCCATGAGGCAGACGCTCTACCTACTGAGCAACACATTCAATAAGTCAATAGTTAACTCTGTACCCTAAGGGTGCAAAATATAGCTCACTCTATCAATTGAGCCAACATGTCCGGTTGCAGAGTGGCTAACGTTAAAACGAAAGGGATGACTTGGATATAATGCACAGACGTGCATGAATGGAGCTTTTTGTGCACCTACCGAGTGACCGGGTCGGTAGAAGAATAGACTCCGTCGCCCCGCGTACCTTATGGGCAGTGCATATGGTGACTGCCAATTTGATTGACAGAATCCTATCGATGATGTCCTTGCGAAATCGATGAGATTGAACCCTTCGAGGTGCTCAAAATAGTTTCCCGGTTTACTTTAAGTTAAAGTTATTTCATAGTTGTCAGTGATATCGGACAGGTCCCTGGTCAGATCCATTTTCTAAAGAAGTAAATTTCTTGCCATTCGAAGAGTGGCAAGAAAGCACTTTTTTTTTTAATTGAGAAGATTCGTTGTCATTTCACTCTGTTGAATAAGGATGTTAGATCAGCGTTTAAAGATTTTTTTTTTACACTTTTACTTTCAAACGACTTCGATGTCACAAAGAATATAGATTCTTTAATTTCAATGTCAGTGGTCCTATGTTATTCACTTCCATCCTTTTTGTCATGATGTGAACGGCCCTAGCAGTCCTCTTGATTTTAAACATGTAATTTTTTTTTTTTTTTTTTTTTTTTTGGGGGGGGGGATGGGGGAACCTTAGGGGCAGTTCAAGACCATCATATTATATACAATTCAGTAGAAACCGAAGCAAGATAGATTAGATTTATGGAAGGTTACAGAAGAGTATCATGGCAATGTCATCTTATGATATTTGGTGCGTTGAGGTCACAAGTTTAAGATATGATATAAGGCCAAAAAAAATTATGTTGCCCTCACATGCACAAAATTTGAAAATTGGGTCGGTCGGTCGATTTTTTTTAAATACCCCACTGGACTGTAACTGTTTATGCACCCGAGTGAGCGCGAGCCGACATTAATGTGTAATATGTGCAGTAATTGTGTGACGTGAGAGAGTTGAGTTTTCCGATATTTTTTTTTATGAGTTTCTAATGGGGAAAACGCGGGCAGAACGCAGTCATAACGCATATAAAGTGTTTTTTTTTCAAGCCATTGAATGCAAAGTTTAGCAAATTCTTCGCCAAATCTGAGATTTCTCACAAAAACGATGCGTTTGTATATTTAAAAACAAAACAAAGCAAAAACAACAACAAAAAAAAAAAAACCCGACCCTGTTTTTTCGGTCGGTCGATTGAGGGCAACATAACATTTTTTTTTTGCCTAACCTCGTACACAGGCATAAGTCCTGTTAAATTTTGGTACAAATCCCCCTATTTTTTGAGGAAGGGATATAGTCTGTAACATTACTATAACTGTAAAAAGAAATCGAGTACTTGTTAGATTTTTGACAAATTGATAAAGTGATTCTTAGAAAAGTGAAAAATTCTCTTTAAAACGCTGTTGAAATGCTAAGAATAGGTTTAGAACGTCCTAAAATGTATAAGTATGTGTGTTTGTGTGCTTGTGCTTGTCTGTTCGCAGTACTAATCCCCGCGCCTGATATCAGTGTTCCACAGAAACGACCATTCTAAGTGAATATATCAATCAGTTACCACTCTACCAAATCATCATCCAATCTTAGTGGTCCCCTGTTGCAGTGCTTCTGTTGATCTGTTTTTGTAGTATTTTTGGTGAAAAGGTATTGCATTTCTTATAATGTTGATTATTCCGAAAAATTTACTTCACATAGTCAACAAGTAACTTTAACAAGACTCTAAAGTGAATTGCATGTTAAGTATGAAAACAATGTAAGACCTTTCACTTTGCCCAGTATGGCGTCCCGGCAGTTATGGCTCATTTGTCTCAGTCACAACACTGGCCTGAATATATACAAAACTGTTATACAGAGAAGTGATATATAGGCTTCCACGTAAAGTGTATGCTTTGTTAGAAAAATAAGAAAGTAGACAGAAGCTCACGCATCTCTTGAGAACGCTTAAAGACTCTTTACGACGTGATCAAAGGCAACAATAGATAGCTATACTGGGGAGCGGTTCATGAATAGTTTTGTCGGTAATTTTCACTGAAACTGTTACAAGCTACTGAAAATCTTGCATCTGATTGGCTGAGAGCAAATTAGTCAGTGAAAATCACTGACAAGTCTCTTCATGAAACGCTCCCTGAAGAGATACAGACAGGATGGGGGAAAAAGAGAATATCGAATCAGAGGAGAGACTTATATAGACATGAAGAACGGTCACAGTGCCTACTTTATAAGTTCACATATCTAAATTCTTGGGATTTTCAAGTCAGTATGACGTCACCATTTACCATTATAATAATTAATAATAATAATAACTCTTATTTACCCAGGGTAGCCACTTCAGCTATAAGCTGATCTTCCAGCGGGCCCTGCATAACATAATATGTATTATTACCCTTCCTCCAATCTTATATGCCGAGCGCCTGGCTAGAAGGCAGAAGGTCCCATTTTTGTAAGTCTTTGGTATGACTCGGCCGGGGATCGAACCCACGACCTCCCGTTCATGAGGCGGACGCTCTATCAATTGAGCCACCATGCCCGGTGTTACCATTGATGTGATGAAGCCAAATATTCAAGGGGAACTGCGCTATAAAAAGAAAATAGGAGGGGGTCCCGACTGCTGACAATGCAAGAAAACAAAAACAAGACAAGAACAAAAACAACAAACAAAAAATCCCTGCTTATAGAAACTGAAATGGAACAGAATAAGAAAGCGTCCAAATCGCTTAGATATTAAAGAAAATTTGTTGCAATGACAATGTTGAAGGGCGCAAAACATAATCTAATAAAAAAATCTGGTCGGGATTTTTTTTTTGTTTTTGGGGGGGGGAGCAGTCTCCCAACCCCCACCAGTACGCCAATGCCTGATTACAGTCCGAAGGAATTCATATTCCCCCCACTATTAAGATAAACACAGTGAACTTTGTTGTGTAATGTGTATATTCCTGATATTCGAATGTGCCCGATAATCTCGATATTTGTTCAGAACTAGAATACTACTGCTTGATGATATCCTTGAATATGAAATAAAAGTGTCATAATATGGAAAAAAAAATGGTGTCATAATATCAGATCGGCTACGCTAAAATTGCCCACCTTCTCTGACTCGGCTTATTCTCATGTTCTATTCGATTGTATTTTACTCTCGATATCGCTGGTATATAAGCCAACTCAGTGTCGTTGGGACTAGAATACATTGCGACATCCCGGGATTAGTAAGCAAGCAAGGTCAACTATGTCGGGACTACCCGACATCATGCCAGTATTGCCGTAGGTGCCAAACAAGGCGTTACAGAGTGCCAGGTACCAGTTCATGAACTACAGATGGAATTGCAGCACGCCAGATCGAGACACATCAGTTTTTGGGGAAAACGGGTCCTTAAAAGTAAGTGGTATTTAAAATTAAAGGCCAAATCCCCAGCAAGATGAATTTCATTTCAGTAAAAAGAATAAGAAATTCTTAACAAAGCAGTGAAAATTTGATGAAAACCGGATGTAAAATAAGGAAGTTATGAATTTTCAAACTTTCACAATTTTTCGCAAAATAGTTCTTGAACAGTCGATATCAATATTCAACGAATGGGTTGATGATATCATACACACACTATTCTCCATAATAATTTACAAAAATATCATAAAATTTTGATTTTTTCCCCCTTAAACTGAAAAAGTAATCCATCATGTCTACACATAATAGACTAAATACCATTTTGTATAAGTACAAGTATGTAAGGAGTATTTAGGACAAATTTTACATTTTTAAAGCTAAAATATGACATTTTTGTCATTTCTGTATACATATTGTGTGGAAAATTGTGAGTATATGACATCATCAACTCACTGAATATTCATATCGACTTTTCAAGAACTGTTTTGCGAAAAATAGCAAAAATTCAAAAATTCATAACTTCCTTTCGCATCCAATTTTCTTCTAATTTTCACTGTTTTGTTTGGAATTTTTTTTTTATTATTTTTATTTAAATGAACTGCATCTTGCTGTGGACTTGGCCTTTAGGTATGATATCTAATCCAACTTAATTCCATATCACTTGAATGATCAGGTCAAATGTGTTCCATATTTTCATACGACATGGAGATAAAATACATTAAATGAATTGAAAATAGTGTTAAAAACACTTCTGTCAGACGTGCCAAAAGGGTGTTTTTATTTATTGACATTTCATAGGTTTTTATATTTATTTCTTGGTATTTCAAAAATGCGAGGTAAATGTTTCTTTTCTGTAAAAAAAAAGAACATTTTTCTTGATAATAATGTACATAATATACGCAAAATATGACTATAATTATGAAACAAAGAATATATGAAATCCATCAAATTGTAATGATACACAAAACAGTATGCGGTGCTCGCATGAAGATGTAATGTCGGTATATTTTCACTTTGATGAATAATCGCGATAACCATGTTGTTAATAACAACGTACAGTGTAAACAATAAATTAAAATGGCTTGACATAATCTATGGAAAACAACCACATTGCTAGTTCTATATATTTTACTTATCGTATAAGAATTTATCATTCGGTAAGTTTCTTAGGTCACGATAATAAAAAATGTCCGTTTACAGTAGTTAGTGTTAGGTTTTGGCAAGACTAAGATATCAATATTTCTTAGGTCATAATTGGTTTGCCATATACAAACAAACCATTATGACCTAAGAAATGTTGATTACTTAATTTTGCCAAAACCTAACACTAACTACTGTTAATGGACACTTTTTATCGTGGATCTAAAATGTATAATGAATTACCAGTAGCATTACGTAGACCT
>JAPZVO010002227.1:0-10302 GCA_029962745.1 Echinometra lucunter | reverse complement strand
ACTTGGTGCCCTCAGCAAAATAAATCACAGAGTTACCCACTTTTTTTAAAATTTTGGAGTTTGTGGACATCATGGCCCTGCCTAAAGTCAGTATAACAAGTTTGACAGTATTGACTGTATAAAATGTGTAAATCAATGAATCACATAAAGCACCGTAGAACTGAGCAGAAATGAGTGATATTTAATTTCTTGGGATGAGAATCATTAGAGTTTATATGGTGACACATGTATGTAATTGCTTTGCCTAGAACTTGTTGGAGAAATACATACATGGATAGCAGTAGAGTGAGGGGGTGTTCAAAATATTTGTTTGTTTATGTGTGCGTGTGTGTGAGGAGGTGTTTGTGGTGTTTTGTTATGTCATTCACATCGTATCTAATAAATCACAAAGATCAGATACATTTTCAACATAGGAAGAGTGTTATCAGCAACAAAATACATACATATACTGTATACATGTATATATAACTTGAGTGGGTGTGGGTGTGTGTATGCATGTGTGGAAGGATGGTATGTGTGTTTGGTGTCATGTAGACCATATCTACTATTGTTTTGGGCGATATAAAGGTATAAATACCACCGTTGCTAGGGAAAGGATATGTCCTTAGCAACTAAATCTAACTTGTTCTTTGTTTTTTGGCTGTTAATCCATAACGCCCAAAATTCAGACATTGCATTCATGCTTCATATACCTCTTTGGGACATAACTAGCGCAAAATTAGGTACTTCCCAGAGGTGAACCACGGAACTAAAAAAATAAGCCCTAAATCATTCCTCGGCCCATGGCCTATCAATGGCAAATTAAATTTTTATGACACTTCCACGATATCTCAATACACTGGTCAAAAACAAAAAAAAGTACACATGTAGTAAGTTTCTACCTTGTGATAATACAGGTATAACTTGGCACAAAAAACTAAGCATCTCCACACAACCTTACTACATATCATGTTGCAATTCCTTGGTAGCAACAAATTTAACACAAGTACCTTCAAGATAATACACTTGTACTCCTTTAAAGTGACTGACTTTCAAGATAATACACTTGTACTCCTTTAAAGTGATTGGTACATGTTTAACTATCTTTAAACATGTTTGGTGTCGTTTTACCTTCAGTCATATCAACATGAATAACATGGACTTTAACTTCAGTTATCATTCGGCTATATTTTGCTTTCTATTATTACAGTTAACACATACATAATTTACTTCATGCTAATCTAATCACTTAAGTTCAAAGGTATGTGCATGTACAGTTAACTTTTTCATTAAATCATGGTTCGATTAAAATACACTCTATTCAATCAACATTCAACACAAGGCATAACTATATATTCATAATCAAGTAAGTCGACTAGATATTGACTTAGGCAACAAATTTTTTACCAGTAACCTTTCACTTTGCATAGAAAATCATATCATTACCAATTATGTTCATCATCCAATATCATAACCTCATGTCAACTTGTTGAGATGTATGGTTGTAATGCACAAAGGTATGTGTTTGTGTGTGTGTGGACGACTGTTGACCTGTTTGTTAAATAATGCATATTGAGTTATTTGTACACAACATATTCTTGGAATTTGCTCGGCATTTTTCTCTGTCTTTGTGAAGATCTGTTTTGTTTAGGTGGTGTGTCAATGTTTGGTGTAGGCACATCTGGAACAGTGTAGGTGAGCCTGACTGAATTTCAACAGTCTCTGACCTTCGTCCCACATCCTCTTGAACAGATGTGGCGTTTTCATCATTAGGTGGGCTGTTTGACCATCCTGCAACCTGCTCTGGTGGAGCTTGGATTTGGTTTTCAGAAGGTGACATGGCAGGGTTTAGAGTTTCATGAGGCAGTTGATCACCTGTTCTTTCGGGCATATGTCTCATGTGGTCTACGTGACGTCTCACACGACGGCCATCATCCAGTTCAATTAATCTCTACCACCTTCCCATACAACCAAGTAGGTCCAGATGAGAAGTTCTTGACTTGTATACAATCATGTACAGCGAACTTCCTATCCTTCCCCCTATCTGTTCGGCTTTTCATGGATGTTTGCTTTCGCTTCACAGTCTTGTTTAGATCTGGCCGAATTTGCTGCGAATCCTTCTCTTCAGCAACAGTTCACTAGGACTTTGTTTGTAGTCTCTTGAGAAGTGAGTCTGTACATCAACAAGAACTTCTGAAGTCTCATCTCAAGGTTGTCACCTGATGTCTTTCTGACTCCCTTTTTCACCGTTTGAACTGCTCTTTCTGCAAGTCCGTTGCTCGACGGGTGCTTGGGAGCAGTTTGTATGTGATGTATGTTGTTGTTGGTAAGGAATTTTGTGAATTCCTCTGACACGAACTGGCTGCCATTGTCACTGACAATGGTTTCCTGCAACCCGTGAGTGGCGAACAGTCTACGAAGGGCAACAACAGTTGCGTTTGCTGTAGCCTTACTGACACGCACTGCTTCAATCCACTTACTATGTGCGTCCACGATAATCAAAACATCTTGATTCTCGATCTGTGCATAGTCGATATGCAATCTCATCCAGGGCTTGTTGGGAAATTCCCAAGGATGGATTGGTGTGGCTGGTGGGCTACGTTGGTCTGCTTGGTAGACAGGGCATGTTCTCGCTTTCCTTTCCAGTTCTTTATCGATTCCTGGCCACCACAGGTACGATCGAGGGAGGCTTTTCATTTTTACTATGCCCGGATGTGTACAGTGCAATTCTTCGATTAGCTTGGTGCTCATGTCTGGATCTGAAGGAATAACTACTCTGGAGCCCCAGAGAAGTACTCCATCTTCTACTGTAAGCTCATCCTTCTTACAGGTGAATGGTTTAAATTCGTCACTCAAGTTACTCTGTGTCCATCCTCGCTGAGTTTAATGCACAACTCTAGACAACAGTGGGTCTTTCCTAATCTTGGTTCTGATTTCCTCAGTATCTACAGGTCTGGTGTTTACATCCGTGAGCAAGTTTACTCTGCACGGAAGCTGGTCATTGAACTCCCATTGACGATTCCGCAGTTGACATTGTGGGCACAGGCAATCTCGACAGTCCATCAGCATTTTGATGCTTTTTGCCTTCTTTGTACACCATGTCGTACTCATGAATAGGCTGACATGATCACATGCCACCTGGCGATCCTTGCTGATGCCATGGGCTGACAGGTTTGTCCCCAAAATCCCAAGTAGGGGCTTGTGGTCCGTGATGATACTGAAGCGTCTTCCGTAAAGATATTTATGGAATTTCTCCAGGCCAAAAATGACTGCCAGGGCTTCCTTTTCATATTGTGCATAGTTCTTTTCACTGCTCGATAGAGTTCTAGACGCAAAGACTATGGGATGTTCTCTGCCGTCTTCATCTTGATGGTTATAATCACAGCTCCAAGTTCATAGGGGCTGGCGTCTGTTTGAAGTAATAGTGGCTTCCTGGTGCTGTAGTGTGTCAGCACACTTTGACTCTGCAGGAGTTTCTTGGAGTTGATAAATGCCTTTTCCTGCTGTGGTCCTCACTGGAACTTGGAATCAGGAACCACAGGGTTATTCCTCTTCCGGTTGCCTTTCCGTGAGGTCTCCTTTGAGGCGTATTCAGCCTTCAAAAGCTCTGTCAGGGGTGCAATTGCTGTCACAGTGGTGAGATTCAGAATGAATCTACGATAATAACCAAGAAGCCCCAAGTACGCTTGTAACTGTGTCTGGTTGATTAGCCTTGGGGCATCTCTGATTGCTCTGGTAATGGACTAATACCACTCTTGTCAATCTTGTGATCAAGGTACTGGATGGTTGGCTACATGAAAACACATTTCTCTTTCTTCAGTCTAAGCCCATTATCTGCTAAACACTTCAGAACTGCCTCTAGATTGGCTAGATGCTCCTCTTGTGTTTTTCCACTGATGATCACATCATCTCGATAGGGGCGGCACATTGGAATTTCTCCCAGTAACGAGTCCATGGTCCTTTGGAATATTGCAGGGGCACTTGCTATTCCAAAGGGGAGCCTCTTGTATCGATATAAACCTCGGTGAGAGTTCATTGTAGTGTACTGTCTAGCTTTTTCATCCAATTCAATTTGGAGATATGCGTGCGACAAGTCCAATTTCGAATACAACTGTCCACCCTCCAAATCCTTGAGTAGGTCCTCTTACGATGGAATCGGATATTGTTCCAAGTCCGATAGCTTGTTTGCAGTTACTTTGTAATTGCCTCATATCCTGACTGATCCATCTGGTTTGTCTACAACCACAATTGGACATGTACCTAGGGAGCAAGACAGGTTTTAGGGGCACGGAATGCTGTAAAAGGCTGTTGGGTGTCAGTGTGTTCAGGAGATCATCATGCACAACTTCCAGGTGGACTACCTTGAAATTACGCTGCTGAAAAGAAATGGCTGCCACGTAAACTAGTATTGAACTGTTTTGAATGTAAAATTTTAATAAAGCATCTATTTTCAAGTGTGATACATCATATTAAAGAGTATTAAATTCCCTACACAGTGATGTCACTTTCAATGGGTTTGAAGATGATTTGCATAACATTTTTGGCACGAATGTGTGAAATTTTGCCATTATTACCCAAAATCTTATTTGCATCAAAATACATATTTCGGTGTATTTCAATAGTCCTGATGACTTATGATTTCAGACTTTCTCAAAAATTGTCCATATCTTTGGTCAATATGATATGAAAATTTCAACTTCATCACTTATCTAACAACAAAGTTGTAGGACCCTGAAGTTGAACACTTTAATATTGACTAATTGCACAGAAATTGTTTGCTAAGGGCTGGCTGCCCCCTAGCAATGTTGATATCTTGCTATGTAGAATGACATTTCCACCAGTAATTACTATTTCCATGCAGCCGGTAAGACATGTAATGTCTAATGATGCAGTTTGATCATATCTTATTCATGTATGAATCTTTATTGGTTCCCAATGACCACTATAAAAAGCAACTGCGCCTAGAAACTGATGATGCAGAGATGGAAACTAGCACAGCATTGGTCCAATGATACAGGGAACGAGTCCTTTCTTAAAGTGGTATATATGATTTACGATTTACATTCCAACTCATAAAGATTATAGATTGTTCGGTTTGTTCACCCCCTCTTGCGCCATGTGTAGGCCCCTTCGCTCACCCCATCCTCATAAGCTGTTGCTGTTGTCTGTGCCTAGCAATCTACATGTATGTCGTGGTGTTCACGAACTATTATAAAAATCTAGATTATCGGTCCAATAATGCATTAAGAACAAGGACACTATGACTTTATCACATGAAGAAATTGTTCAGATGTTGCTCTACGTACACCACATCTTAATATCTTAATGTGTCTATATACCCCCCCCCCCCCACACACACACACACACATAAATGCTAAAAAGCGAAAGACTTTGGTCCATTACCTTTGTTATAATGGAGAATTATTGACAAACAAAAGGGAAAAGTCTCTACAACTGATTAATAGTTAGCATATCTGCCCATTACTTGCTCCCCCTTCTTTCACTCCCCCTTGTCATATAATTTAGCCTTAAATTTATAGTACTCTCAAGAAAAACCAATTAGGATCATTGGCGAAATACAATTAGACAGGCATGCAAGTGCTAAACAAGATTTTTTTTAAAAAAAAACATACCCTCTAAGAAAGTTCTTTTTTTTTTTTTTAGGTTGGTTGAAGATCTATTCTATAATAATAAGAATTTTTCTAGACGAACATCTGGTAGGTTCTTATCATGAACCAACCAAACGTTGGTTTAGAAAAATCACTTACGTTTCATACTGTACATTTCTTTTTACCGGCAATGATCTTAACCAACTTTCTGAGCGTGTAGGGTTCAGAACTCATTCCTTATCCCGCACACCCACTCCCTCAAAAACATATGCCCATTTCGAGATTCGAGCCCCTTCCCCCCCCCCCCCCCCCCAAAAAAAAAAAAAAAAAAGTTGCCAAACTATTGTTTTATGAAAATTGATGGGAAGAAAATGGATATCTACAAATAAGGATGTTTCCCCCAATACTCTACTCTTTTTGCCTTGAAGCTAACCTTACTACAGCTTCACCAATACAGGCAATGTACTAGTATGCTATATGGTCCAAATATAAAGTGCAATGGCTATCAAACGATAAAAATATAGGTACATCTGTACTAAAGATCAGTTGACTTTGACTCAGAAGAGATATTAAAGTCATTATTTTCTTTTAAGTTGTGAAATGTCTTACTATGCAGCTGAAATGATTGTTTTCTAAGCAAATAAAAATAAAGAAATAAAATAAGAATAAATAAATAAAATAAAAGGTCATTCGATTTTTGCCACACCTGCAGGAAAAGATAAAAACAAATATACGAACAGAAAGAACATGCAAGCAATGCTGCATAGAATTGATAACATCCCATGCAGATAGATATGAAAATGTCAAATTTGCCTTTTTTAATCCTTGGCTGTGACACCTCATCCTGGCAGTTTAAAGAAGTAATCGGATAATCAAGTTTCTCATTTGTTAAAGCGTGACCTAAAACTCTGACCGTGTTAAACCGAGACAATTTTTTTTTTTTTTTTTTTTGTAGCAGGCAGACAGATCTTCATCTTCGGAGTTTTTCTTGTGACTTGTGGTGAAAGTCTGCAAGTTTATTAATTATTAATGGCAACCTTTAAAGGGGGTACCCAATGCTGAAACAATGTTAGCTCATTTAAAAGAGCATGATTTTATTAGCAGAAAATCATCTGCCTGAAGTTTTTGTTAAAGTCGTGTTGCTAAGGAAACCCCCAAATGTGGTAAGATTTCAGGATATTTTTGACCCCTCAGCTGTAACCCAGTTTCAACTAGGTAACCAAGTGGGTACCTTCTCGCGCACTTCTAGCAAGATGCGCGCAAGGTATAATACATACAGTCTAGCGCACAGCACAACTACAATGCGCGAAGCTGGGTACCCACTTTTACGTCATACCTTATACTCAAATTATTGGGTCAGCTCTTGACTTTTTATGAGAAATTATCCAAAATGCATTGATTTCGATTGAAAATCATCATATTTTAATGCTATTCGTCTTAGAATTCTATCCTCGATCATATATCAAATTATTTTTTACCATTGTGTAATCACTTTAATACTCTCCTGTTTTTCATATAGTGTCTTCCTTGCGTGCATCCAAAAGATCCTTTAAAAATTCACTGTCAAGGGTCCACTTACACAAAAGAGTTCCATCAAAATCAAGCTATACTGTAAACTTGATGAACATGGTAAACACAAGTCCTTGATACTCTGTCCCGGTTGGTTGAAAGTCACATTGGGCTTATTAGTATTGTTTGGTTTGTTGTTTGTTGTTTCTTGTAGTTGCTTTCAAATACAATTTGTTATACAAGAGGGAATAAAAAGAAGTAGAAAGATTCTTAAAAGTTTTCTTAGCATGAATATGCAATTATTGGGAACCACAGTGACCTAATCAATCAATGTTTGCAAGGTTTCCTCTCGTTCTCCTCTACCAATTATCTTTTACTACTCTATGGATACCTGCCTTAGTACTTGCAAGACACTGACAGTTTCTTTTCAGACAACCATTTGACTGTGAATAAAAAAAAAATTGTCAGGCCTTTTCAATCCATTGACTAAAAGGTATTGTACCAGTCTCTTTAAATGCCGAATGGGGGGGGGGGGATGAGGCGGGATGGAGATGAGTGAAGATGTAAACAGAAGGCGGCGACCAAACCTTGAATTGTAATTTTAAGAGTTGGAGTGCAAATCATGACTATCACCATCAGAAAGGACTAATTCTATATACACCAAATACACCAATAGCCTGCACTAGTTTCTATCTGTACAGCAGTTGCTACATGCGCATTGTTTTTAGAGCATTGGGAACTAATTAAGATTCATAAATGAATGAAATACGATCAAACTACATCAATAGACAGCACATATCTTATCATTAAAGGCATTGGCTAACATTGTTATGATTTTTTAAAAATCTCATTTTGTTACTTAAAAATGGGATAAACATTAGGGTTATAGTGTAAAAATACCAGTGTGAAAGTTTCAGAGCATAATATCCACGGGAAGTATTTTTAAATATTAGAAATGTGAACCAATGTTTGAGAAATATACGAGGGTCGGTTGCATAGACCCAA
This sequence comes from Echinometra lucunter, assembly GCA_029962745.1. NCBI lineage: Eukaryota > Metazoa > Echinodermata > Echinoidea > Camarodonta > Echinometridae > Echinometra > Echinometra lucunter. The sequence goes on along the minus strand of JAPZVO010002227.1, from coordinate 2,200 downwards.
CGTAACGAGTGCGCATGCGCACATGACTCAACGGACCGCACTAGTGTGTATTGACGTATCACGCGGCAGAAGGCAAGTAACGGTATTTTTGAATTCGTCCAAACGGTCCTCTTAGTTCAGTGTCTCTCGAGAGGAAAGCTGATAAAATCGCAGTTTGCGTCTAATTTACAGCTTTTCCTTTCAAATTATGGTTGGTTTCAGGGTTTTTGAGCATAAATACAAGTACTCATACACATGTTTCATCTTAGTTTGAGAACTTTTTAAATCAGCTGCTCGCAAACTTAGCCAATGCCTTTAAGCTGCCTGGAAATAGCGATCACTAGACATAGCAAGATGCCAACGTTGCTAGGGAGCAGGCAGCCCTTAGCAACCAATTTCTGTGCAATTAGTCAATATCACAGTGTTAACTTCAGAGGCCTACAACTTTTTTGTTAAATAAGTGATGAAGTTGAAACTTGCATGTGATATTGACCATAGATATGGACAATTTTTGAGAAAGATTGAAATGATTAGTCATCAGGACTACTGAAATAGGCCGAAATATGTATTTTGGTGCAATTAAAATTTCGGGTAAAAATGGTAAAATTTCGCATATTTGAGCCAAAAAAGTTATGGAAATCATCCCCGAATCCATCAAAAGTGACATCACTGTGTAGGGAATTTAACACTCTTTAATATGATGTATCATACGTGAAAAATAGATGCTGTATCAAAATCTCATGTTCAAAGGTGTCCAATATTAGTTGTAGGAGTTGTGCAGGATGATCTCCTGATCACACTGACACCCAACAACCTTTTACAGCATTCCGTGCCTCAAAAACCCTGAAAATGGGGTTTTGCCCCCTAGGTAATGCCATGCTACTCGTTTTGACATGCTCGATTACATCCTGTGCAATCAGTTCATCAAGGGCTTTGTCTACTTTAAGCCGGCGTGCATAGGGCACTGGAGCGGCCTTGTAGAACAGTTTCTCATTTGCTATTTCCCTGGGATGTAGTTCTGATTTGAAGTCCTTCAGTTTCCCTAAGGTTGAATGATCAAAAACCTCTTGATTTCGTTCAAGTCGTCTTCAAGGCCCTCTCTCTTGTGGACTGTTGCCTCTCGCTGCTGGATGGTTTGGTCCTGGGCAGGAAAAGTTATCAGCGGGATTGGTGAGGCTTGTAACCAATCACGGCCGAGAAGACTCACACCATCTTCGACAACAAGTAAAGGCAACTTCTTGGTATCGCTATCCGAGGCTAGATCAGGGTTAAAACTGACCTCTACTATTGCTTCTCCTACTATGGGAACTTTGTTTCCAGTGTAGGTGTTTAACTTAGCATTAGTTGGTTTCACTATATGGCACTCCCAATCTAACGAAATGTCTCTGCTGAAACGATTGTCCAAGGACTACCTGTATCTACCTCCATGGTAACTGGTTTTCCATTTACTTGGATTGACACATGGTATGGTGCATTTTTTGAAAGTTTATTCACAGTGTTATCCTTGATATGGCTTAAGTATTCTGAACGTGGCAGTTCGTCAGGAGGGTCACTGTCATCTCCTTCCAGGAAATGTGAAGCCTTTTGCTTTCTAGCTTTCCTATAAGCTTGCACACTAGCACATTGACTTTGTGTGTGTACTAACTCTGAACATTTATGGCAAGTTTCATTTCTAAATTTCCATGCATGTGGTACATGACCGATTGCACCACAACGCCAACATTTTTTCCTTGTTGACCTTTGGCTTGCTTGGAACGTTTGGCTTAGCCTTCGGCTTAGGCTTATCTGGTTTACCACTTGGCTTACATTGCCTACCACCTGGGCTTTTGAAGGTGATTGCAAATACACTTTTTTCAATTCAGGACTACATGTAGCATTCACGGTTATCTGATCTGCGGATTTGCTAAGGGATTTGATTTGTTCCAAGTCTTTGTTCGAAGTCTTTGTTCGCAAACTCCATTGCAGTGGCAATACTCGGTGCTTTCTAATTTAAGTCAAATTCTGTTCACTGAGAAGCTTGCGCTGGATTGCGTGATCCCTACATCCTACCATAAGGCGATCTCTCAGCATAGTATTCAAGTCACGGAAATTACATCCTTCGCTACTCTGCCTTAGTTTGGCTACAAACTGTGGAATAGTTTCTGTGAATGTATGCGTGCATGTGTAAATTTGTACCTTTGCACGATTTCTGTGGGCTTGGGTGCAAAGTGGTTTTGTACAC